>APFE031097658.1:103679-130286 GCA_000404065.3 Pinus taeda
GAAGAGTTTGGATTACGTGACATTTTTGATTAAATTTAAGTTATACTTGGAAATCAAGCTTTGCAATGTTTTGACTCTGACATTTCATGAAAAGAATAATCAATGAATTAAAGTTGTTATGTGTTCAATATTTGTAATTTGTGATTTTCGCATTGATTTTAAGTTAATTATTATTTTTTGAAAAAAAAATTGTTATTATTAATTTTTTGACATGAAATTCATAAAAAATACTATTATTTGACCATTTTTAGTTAATATTTTTGTATAAAAATTGTGCTTTTGACATGTTAATTCTAGTAAAAATTATCAAAAACTTTAGTTTTTTTTTTTTTTTTTTAATGTTAAAAATGGTTATTTTTATGTCCATTGGTTAAAATATTGTTTTTTAGAAACAATTATTTTATGTGGATTGAAAAATTAATTAAGAATGTATAAATATGTAGATTATCTAAAATTCAAACTATCGACTTTCTAATTTAAAAACGCAAAACAATAAAAACCCCCCTAAAAAAAAAAATTAAGATAGAGAACAAGAAAATATGAATAAGATGACGACTTCAAAAACTATCAAATTTAGAAAATAATTTTTCACATTTCACACACTAGAAAATTAAAAGTCAAAAAATAGGTCTTTTAAAAAAAAGGTGTGATGCAGAATACTCACTTTTTAAAATCAGCATGAAAATCACTACCATTCTAAAACTTGATTTCATCCTTGAACATGAAAAAAAATTAAAGTTCCAAAAACCATGTTCTAAAAAAAACATGTGTATTCTGCATCACCACTTTTAAAAATCGGGTCACTTTTTTGCTATCTCTACGAAACGAGTAACAGTATCAGTTCCCGTTTCAAAGTTTACATTGTTTACACCATGGTTCCCAGACTTTGATCCAAATACAATGGTTGTATCACGGATGCCGGTATGGGTCCGTCTTCACAACCTACCACTACATTTCTAGAGCCCTCAAGTCCTGACTAGTATAGGCAGTACCATTGGGCAATTCATAAAAATGGATACAGAAAGAACAGAGGAAAGAATCTACACATTTGCATGCATGTGTGTGGAAGTAGATCTCAGGAAAGGACTACCAGACCAAATACAACTAAAGTATAAACAGAGATGCTGGACCCAGATACTGGATTATGAAAACACTACATTCATATGCAGAATTTTCCGCCAAATAGGGCATCTTCAAAATACATGCCCAGAAGCCAAAAAAGATACACGTAAGAAGAAGAAAGCAAGGAAACAACCCAAGGGATCGCAATTCTCTTCAACAGACCCTGATGAAGTCCATGTTGAGGAGGAAGAGGAGGAAAAGGAACAACCCATTCCCAAAGAGAACATTCAAACACATAAGGAACCAGAAATTGAGGAATATGTATCACATGATCAGATGGACTCTTTGCCAGAAAAGATATGAGACACTATGGATACCAGCGGAGCCAAAAGACAACATACTTTAGACCACTCAGATTCAGACAAGGAAAATCCTCACCTTGTGGAGTAAACTTCACTCGTACTATTCTCGTCCTTACCGACTTAAGGGGAGTGGAGAAAGGTCGAGAAGAAAAAAGGGAGAAAAGTATAACTTTCTCCCCCAATGTACATTATTCTCTTTCTAGTTATTTTATTTTGGACAACAGTCTTTGACTTGCTTTTGAATATGCGCTTCTGCATCTACAAAATGTAATTTTGTTATTATTAATAAAATTACGAATTTTCCTAGGGAAAAAAAGGATTAACAAGAATCCTACAAATTGGGGAGCAGGCAAATAGAAGAAGCACAAATGTAGCTATAGTCAACAACAATTATCCTCAAAGTGTGAACAAAACCTTCGAAATAGTCCAGTTTTCCTATTACTTAGTTGTATTTTTAAATATGTACATCTTCTTGTAGAGACTATTTTGTAATTAATTTGTTTTGAGGTCTATATTAGTTCAAGAGAAACTCTATAAGTATTTTGTAAAAATATTTAGAAAGGGTTGGATTATGCAGAAGAGAAGATCTCTTCTTTGATTGTAAGCAATGAACTATATTTTGAAGTAATCAAATTAAGAAATACAGAGGCAATATTGTTTCAGGATTCTTGCGGCAAATAAATGGTGATGTTTTCCTCTTTGTTACTGTGTTTTTCCTTCTAAGTTTTCACATGGATGTTCTTTCCTGGTTGTTACAAGAAGATTAAGAGTTGAATTTGCTTATAGTACTTTGCTCTAGTTTGTTAAAGAATCTTAATGGTTTCCTTTGAGATTAAATATAAAATTCATTTAAGTATGCTTTATATTTAATTGAATCTTACTTTGTATTCATCTTATACATACCACACATAATTCATGAGATCCAAGAGTTTTCCTACCTCGCCTTGTTTTAGTTATTATATTTATTTGTGATTGATTACTGAAGATTTTAATGAATCCATGCCCAATGGATTTTTCTTTCATTCTACAACCAAAAAAAAAAAACTACCTTGATATTTCATACCTAGCCTAAGATCTAAAAATTAAAATTAAAAATTATACAGAGAGAGCCTTCCCTGAAGTTGGAAGGGCCAGATCCCAACTTTAAAAGTGGTTTGTGGTTACCTTTGGAGTTTCCCTTTTAGCTAGGAAAACTACGGAGTGCTAGCACAACCCAGAGGCTTTAGCCCCTCTCATGGTATTTTTTCTTTTTCCTTATTGTTCAAGTAGTTGTGTTTCTTTCCTTAATTAAGTAGGAATTAGATTGCAAAAATTGTAGTTGCAGGTCTGGTCACTACCTCTCTTGTGGGAAGTGTGGTTGAAGAGTCTACAACAAAAAGTCAAAAATATGTGTTTATGATTCCTTGGAAATTGCTAGTCTTTGGATTGAAATTCAATTTCATGCTTGGTTTTTGCACCTTAGAAGTTAATATCATGATTTGGAAAATAGATTAGATGCATATTGTAGGTTAGCATATATCTTGAAGAAATAAAATTCAACTCATCCTCTCCACTTTGATTAATTTTACTATAATATTGATTAGTATATGTATGTCCTTGATTGCTAGTATGCAGGAGTTGCCAATGATTTGCAGGGGTTAACACACTCATCCACATCCACTTAAACATTTCCATCCTCCTCCTGGACATCTCATATTGCTCTCAAGCTCTGCCACCGAGATAATCTCTTCAAGGCCAATGAAGGTCACTGTGGGCATGAACTTTTGTGCAAGATAGGCCTCTGAGGGGTGTTAAGCTTGGAAAAAGGCCTCACACATCCTTTATCCACCCTCATCCACTTTCCTCCACCTTCAAAACACCTTCCTTGCCCTCAAAAAGCTCTCGAACCCAATCTTGTAGCCAAACATATCACTCTTGTAGAAAAATAGAGTTTCTTGTAGAACCTTGTAGCAGGCCTATAACACTATCCAAACTCAGTGATATTTTCCCTAGGATCTTGATTTTTGTATTTTGAGATTGAATGATGACTTCCACGCTTTGAATCCATGATTAGGGAGACCCAAGGACCACTCTAGACCCCCCCTTCCTCCACTGCAAGCACAAAACAATAAATATTGTTAGGAAGTAAACTTTCACATTTGAATCACAATGAGTGTTCTCTTATGCAGTGAGTAAAGACCATGTTATTAGTGTTAAAGCCATCTTACACTCAGTGACATGAAGGGAAACTTTTTAATGCAAGTGAAATAGACTTAGTCTCTAAATTTCTTAGTTGTGTGTTGTAAACTGAATTTCTTCTTTCCAAGCAATTTACAATTAGATTAGTAATTTCCATTCTGCAAGTAGAATATTGATTTGATTTGTTTACAAATAGAGTAGCATGGTTTATTTATGCAACTAGTATAATTTCTTTCCCTCATGCGGTTAAAATTAGTCATTTGCGTCAAATGAATGGTACTTTCATTTCTTTAGTTAAGCTAATGCTCTTTTCCTTGCAATTAGGGTTTTTTTTTTGTCTTTCCACATAAATTCTCTTTGTAGTTAGTTGAAGGAGTGGTCTCTACTTGCCTTGATCTGATCCAATGACTAAGGGTGACATGAGTAGAACTTGACCTACTGTGCATATAACATTGTCACCTCTAAGTTTGTATGAACCCCGGGTTGATAATTTAAGTTGAGAGTCTTGGGAGATGCAACATCCTTGATGCAATACCAGGGCTCATCAGTATTTACATCGCATTTTCATGAGGAAACCTAGGTTGAGGTTGTCACAGTTGAGACAAGCTATCTCCTTGGTTATTCCTTATTGTCATAGAAGGCCCAAATAGAATGATCATTAAAGAAAAAATGACGGACTTATAAAAGGGTCAAGGTGTCAAAGTCACTATATATTACACATCTACTTTTCGTGGATGATGTTCTGCTTTTTGGGGAAAGTAATGTTGTTGAATGAGATATCTTTCACATAATATTCACTACTTTTTGCCATGCACCTGGTATGGAGACCAACAACCAAAAATCTTCTTTCCTTCAGAATAGGACTTCAGATGAGACCACAACCTCCATCAATTCTTTCTTACCCTTTAAGTTGAATCACTCAAGAAAGGAATCACATATATGGGCTTCCACTTAAAATCAAATTGTTTCCACTTAGAAGATTGGTCTTGATTAATTAAGAAGATAGTAAGTAGAATTGGTAACTGGTGTTGTTGGTGGCTATCTCTGTGAGGTAGAATGATTATGGTAAATTCTTTGTTGGAGAGCATTCTGGTGGATTAGTTAATGCTCTCGAATATCCCCAAATCTATAGTAGGAAAATTCATCAATTCATGTTTAATTTTCTCTGGATTGGTAAAAAGGAAAGGGGAAGTTTCCATTTGGAAAATTGAGATATTTTATCACAACCTAAATGCCTAGGGGGTTGGGGTTTCAAAAATCTAAATTGGTTTGGCTTAACCCTCTCTATGAAGAGCCTTTGGAGAGCCATGAATGGTTATGGTCTCTGGAATCACATTATTAAGGACAAATGCTGAAAAGATAGGTTTGTCACTAACTAGCTAAGATTCTCTGAAAAACATGTTAATACCTTTGGGTCTATTACCTAGAGGGGTCTGTTGGAAGCGTACCCTTGGTTCTCCCCCTAGCTTGTTTGGAATATGGGTAAAGGTAATTCGACCATCATTGGGAAAGATCCTTTCATAGGAGGTGTTTTTTTTTATAAACTATCTTAGTAGTTGATTTCCCTCTTAAACACTCAAGGGTTGTATAGATTGAGCCATGTTATGACATCTGACCCTCGTGCACTTCACTCTCGTAGTTAGAAAAACTCAGATGATCTGGGTTTACATGGTCCTTTGGTTGTTGAATGGGACCTTTTTGTAAAAGCTATATATTCTAATGGTATTCACCTTAATAAAGAAGATGATTCCATAGTGTTGAGTTGGAACACCTCTTCATGGAAAGTTTCTACTATATTGGTTTATGAAGCAATCCCATCTTCCGCACTGGGACATAGAGATATCTGGTGGCACAAAAATATATGGAAATGAACAATGAAAGAAAAACTTTGATGATTTTGCTAGTTATCTCTGGGAAAATATATTCTTACATGGGACAATCTTCAATGAAGGGGATTCATTGGCCTAAATATTTGTTATCTTTGTATGAGTGGGCATGAATATGAGGGTCGCGTCTTTATTCACTGTTGTTTGATAAGGATGCAAGGAAAGATGACTTATCTATTCTTAGACTTAGGTCACTGGATCTACCTTTTCTTTTGAATCCTATCTCTATTGGTTGAATCAAAAGATGGGCAGATTTAAAACGTCTGCCAATCTTTATTGCCTGGGGCATCAGGAAGGTGAGGAACAAATACATAAGACTTGACTATTAAAACTAAATAGATTTTACCCCAAATTATTGGTTTTTTTAAGGAATATATGAGACCTAAAACTCCCAAGAATATCAGAAAATTTTATTATCCTTTGGTGTCTTAGTTCTTTAATGTTGGTTTTTTGGATGGTGCATTACAAACAAGCCAATGTGGTGAGGGTGCCTTTATCATAGTCCCCGGATCTCTCTCTTTCCGTATTTGGCTGAAAATTGGATCCAAAGAAAATAGTAAGGCTAAAATCATTGCTTATTTGGCACTCTCATATTTTGGTTCCTCAAAAAGTTTGTTATTTTACAAGTTTTTGGCTACTCTAAATGCATAATTTACTGGTTATTAGGCTCCACAAAGTTACATGTATTAAATTTGTCATGTTGGAAGGATATGATAATAAACATGAAGATAAATTTGCAATACCTCTCTTTTCAGCACATACACAGGGAATGGAATACTCAGGTAGCCATCTTATCGAAAATGGCTCTTTTCGTAGAATAAGGATATTTTTTTTTTTAAGAATAGTATAATACTCTTCCTCTTTTCTTAAGAATTTAGTTTTTGGCATTTGACAAGACCAAGCATTCAACAAATTCTTTGCATATGAAAATATGCTCAAATAACTTTTATATTTTGTATTGGAAAATGACTTCTCAATTTGTTGAGAGAATCTGGTACAATGATAGTCCTTTTTTCTGTTGCTTTTTGTTGGGATTATTAGCATAGTTTGTTTGTTTGTGTTTCCAATGTTTCACACCAAAATACTTTTTTATCTTATTAAGCTCTATCAAGTGGGATTGTCGTTTCCAAACTATTTTGTGTAAGCTTTGGTATTATGATTTTTGACATTTGGGAAGATTACTCGGTTTTCTACATGCAAACCATTGTCGGAGCTTTGCTTCCTATGTAACAATGTTGTATGTAATCTTTTTATTCTTTTGAATAGAAAAGGTACATAATTTTTCATTTAAAGAAAAAGAAGATCATTATCCTCTTCCACATAAATGTCGTGTGAAGGATGTATATCCACAATAGTTAAATTGTATTAAATTATATATTTAATTCTTTTCTATGTAATAAAGCACGCCACTTTCCAACTCCATAAAGGTAACATATTTTTTAGGGCTCATAGTCATTTAACAACAAAGTTCAAAGCTATTACAACAATAATTATTCATTATAAGCTCATCATGTCACTTTTGGAAATTGAAGTTGGGTGAGGGGGATAACATTTATTCTTCCCAACGGATAAACCCAAATGATAATATAATTAGTTATTATTGTTAAATTTTATTTTTCATAAAAATAATAATTAGGGTGAATGGATCTTACCTCGAGTGGTTTAGTGAACATTTCATCTCTTTAGTTGCTTCAAGTCTCTAGAGACATGTTGTAACTGACTCGTTGTGACATTTATGAAATAGTTGGTATATGGTGTAATAAGGGTAGAAGATCTTTTGAAGTTACCAATTCTCCATAAAATTCTGATTTAAAAAAATAATAATAATAAATCAATTAATTTATAATTAACTATGTTAAAAAAAAAGTCATTGACTAAATTTGGACTCTCATCATTTTATATATATATATACATAATATATATATATACATACATACATATATATATATATATATATATATATATATATATAAGTAGTAATTGTATACCCAACATAGGTCCATCTTAAGCACAAATGAGTCGAGAGGGATCAAATTTCTTAGGTACAAACTTATTTTAGAGTGAAAAAAACAATGTATTGGGTTTTTCTTTATTAAGTCAATATTAATACTCATATGGAATATCTTATTCTATACAATATTAAAATATTAAAATATTTTGTTTAAACACACACAACGCATATATATATATATATATATAATATATATATATAATAATATATATATATATATATATATATATATATATATATTAACTTCTACTTCTTTACATGAAATTATATTAGTCATATGGACAACTAATTATTTGAATAGGCATAACACATAAATTTTGTCTCCTCATCATTATACATATATGGTAAATTGTATTAACCAACATAGGTCCATCTTAACCACAGAGCTAACATGAGTCGAGAGATCTCAAATTTCTTTAAGTACAAACTTATTTTAGATTGCAAAAAACAATGTGTTGGGTTTTTCTTATTAAGTCAATATTAATACTCTAATGGAATATTTTATTCTATACAACATTAAAAAAAAATTGTTTTAACACACACACAAGGCATATATATATATATATATATATATATATATATATATATATCACAAGTTAAATATTTTTTGAAAAATATAAGATGTAAACATCTTACTCCACATATATATTTTTTTAACTTCTACTTTCTTTACATGAAATTATATTGGGTCAATATGGACGACTAATTAATTGAATATGCATAACATATTTTTTTCTTTTTTAGTATAGCATACATTGTTTTTTCTATTAGCTAATATTTTTTTTAGAAGGACAAAACATACTTACACATCCCCTTCACACTGGGTTGTAGAATAAGCCTCTCTACTCATACAAAAATATATATAAAAACACAATACAATAATATAATATAATAAGACCAATATTCCTTATTCAAAAACTTTTCTTAAAAAAAAAACTTATACTTGAAATATGTACAAAATTACAAATAAAATTATATATAAATGAGAGAAATTATTGTGGTTTTTTTTGCTAAATTCAATTTTTTACAAATAACATCATTTTAACATCCTTTTTAGTCCAAAAAAATCTAATATTTATATATACCTATAATTAAAAAATATATTATATATTTAAAACATTTAAAAATAAAATAATAATTATGATTATTATTTTTAATCATATTAAAAAGGTCAAAATCAAATTTAATCTCATTACATCATCATTATTATACCCCATTTATTAATCTCATTGCATCATTATTATCACAACGCAGAGTCATAATAACTTTAAATTAATAATTCAACTATCCATATTAATTACCTTTAATTTTTAATTACTATTAAATTATAAAGCAAATACTACATCACGCTAACTCGATGTCCTCTATATTTCAGCATTTGCAGATCACTTTTTATTGAGAAAAATATCTGTATGACGGAAAGGATGGCCAAAACATTGATATCCAAGCTAAACAAACTCGCACTTTATACAACTTCGTGTTAATATAACCACTAAGTATGAAAATATTATTTAAAAAAAAAAAAACTAAATAGTTTTTTTAAGTTTGTAGGATTTTTTTTCGTGTTTTTATATGTTTTTGTTATGGGAAAGGTAGCATAAAATTTGAACTTCTGGTTCGAAGAGACTTCATTTCCATAGTCACTGTCATTTGAGCTACCTCAAGTAGACAAGATTGAATAGTTATTTAAAAAATGGGTGAAAAAACTAAGTGTGGATTCGACATATATTCTACTCTCAACCATATACTTCTTACTTTTACTTTATTTTCAACCAAGATTACTTCTCATTAGATTTTCATTATAAAAAAATCAATTTACAATGTCTTTTACTTAAATTTGATAGTACCTGGTTTGTGAGTATGTTGCTTAGCGTAAGAGATATAACCGCAAAGTGTTTGTTTTTTTATTCTTAGATATTTGACACAACTCATGGCTTATTTGGTTGTTCCATTTTCATGTTTCACTATTTGGTTTGTGAGTACGTTGCATAGTGTAATCATGCAAAATGTCTATTTCTCCATTCCTAAATACTTGACACAACTAATGGCTTATTTGGTCTTGTCATTTTCATGTTTCACATCTCAACTTGTGTGCATTGATAAGTGCTATACTTATTTTTTACATCATAGGATGTTAAGCTTGAAGTAGTTTTGCAATATGATTTTCCCATTGTATTGAAATTGTTTATGTAACGAGGGCGACCGAGGGGGCAAGAGCGGGAGGCAATCAAGGCTCTAGGGTTCAACAAAGGGAGTGAAAGAGGGTAACAGGTACCCATGGAAGCACAGGGAGGAGGGAGCTCCTCTCCCTCCTATAGTAACGTGGTTGCAAGCAGGGGAAGAGCAAGGAATAAGAACAAGCCTCCATAACCATTGGAGGTCAAGACAAAAAACACAGAAACTCAGAAGGCGGAAGGTAGCAATACCCATGCAGAACAAGGGACCCACGAAGAGAATCGATAGGAGAAGAAAGCGGAAGATAGAAGTTAGGAGACAGGGAACGGATCCAAGTTGGGGCCCTATAAACCCAAGGCCACAACCAAACCGCAGGTTATTTTAAATGATCCAGCTCTACAAGAGCACATGGATCACATGGAAAACTATGCCATTATATGCAAATTTATGGGTATCTGGCCGTCAGAGAAGGCGTTGTACACTTGGATAAAATACAACTGGAAACCAAAGGGGGAGTTAAATATACATCTTAGATCCAAGGGTTTTTTTACTGTGGTATTCACAAACATGGAGGACGGAGATAGGATTTTTGAAGGAGGACCATACTTCTTTGCCGCTGCTGGACTCTATATGCGTCCATGGATGATGAACTTTGTGCCAGAACGAGAAACCTTCACTTCGGTACCGGTATGGATTGGACTCTACTCCTTACCTTTAGATTACTGGATGCCAAAATCTTTAAAAGCTATAGGTAATAAATTAGGTCATTTCTTAAATATTTTTTAGGCCACTCTACGAGGAAAATATACCTCCTATGCTCGTATATGTGTGGAGATGGACCTATCAGGAGCCCTTCCAGATGAGGTCATTCTAGACGTCTATGATGAGGAATGGGTTCAAACAGTTGACTATGAACATATCATGTTTAGATGTCACAAATGTCATGAACATGGGCACCTATCTAGAGACTGTCCTCTTAATAGAAGGGAGGAAGATCTAAACACCAGTAAAGGGAAAGATTAGGCAGGTTTCACCAAAGTCGGAGAAAAAGGAAAAGGAGGGGAAGGAAGACACATAAGAACCCTACTGAGAAGGAGAACAAAACAAGAAGGCACAACAATTTTGAGATCTTAGGAGAAGAAGATGCAAATGGAGGTGATCAAAAGAGGACAGAGAATCAAACAACAAGGGGGAAAGGAAAAGAGACCAGCATGGAGTTCACTCAGGAACAAAATGAATACACGACAGACCCTTTGTGTAACATGGAAATAGAAAAAAACCATGATACGACTCAAAGTGAAAGTGGCACAGAGGACCAAGACTTACAGGAGATCTTGGAAAGGGAGTACCTAGAGCTAGAAATTTTTTTTGAATGAGTAGGGAACCTGGGAATAAACTCTATACCTCAGGAGGACGTTGACAAGGTACAACAACTATTCCTTAACAAGTCACATCAAACAGCTACAGGAGTCAAAAGAGGACATGATAACCATGAAAATAAAGGGACTTCCACAATAGGACTAATAACAGGAAAATTAACAAAAAACCCAGGAAAGAGGAGGGGAAGGAAAAGACAGAAAGAACTACTGCTGGAGTGTGGCAAACTCATGATTGGTTCTGGAAGGATGAAAGACCTTTCCAGTTACTCCTTTACAACCCCATAAATGAAAATCACAACCTGGAACATTAGAGGACTTGGGAGCAGAAGAAAACAGAGGAATCTAAGTAACATGATCAAAGAGGAAAAAACTGACATAGTATTCTTACAAAAAACAAAATGCTCAGTGGAGAAGATCATAGAAAAAAATATCAAATGGTTAAATAGATATGAATACCTTGAAGTTAAAGCAAATAAATCTGTTGGTGGCATTCTCACCCTATGGGATCCATAGAAATTTGGTGTGATTGATGCGAAGGCTTCCAGACATCACCTCTCTTTGATTGTCCAACTGGTGGGTGATAGGCAATGTTACATGATCACCAATGTCTACGGTCCTCAGCCAATTGAGGACAAAATTCGATTCCTCACCACTCTGGAGGATATGAAGAAAAGATACCCAGCTCTACCCTGGATTCTAGGAGGTAATTTTAACATGACAAAATCACTCATGGAGAAGAAAGGAGGTACTAGAACTCTTGGTAGGGATTCTGTTGCCTTCCAGAACTTCATCACCAATATGAAATTGGTTGACATGGAAACCAACAATGGAATCTTCACTTGGAATAACAAAAGGGGCGGCCCTACCCAAGTAGCCTCAAAATTAGACAGATCCATTATCTCAGAGGAACTTCTTCTCATGGGAAGTAGCCTGAATGCGCTCATCCTACCTTTTGGAGGTTCTGACCACTAGCATATTCAATTGGAAGCTTCTTTATTTGGTAAATCGAAGAAACCCCCCTTCAAGTTTGAGAATGCTTGGCTCACACACTCAAACTTCCTCACAAACATCGAAAAATGGTGGAAGGAAGAGCTACACATTTATGGTACAAAGATGTTCCTTCTTCACAGTAGGCTCAAGCATATTAAAGGTAGACTCAAAGAGTGGAATAGAAAGGAATTTGGAAATATCTTCAAAGCCAAAGGAGACGTGGAAAAGAAACTAAAGGAAATAAACCAGATTCTTATCACAAAAGGCTATACAGATGAAAGGAAAGAGATGGCAGAGCCACTTCAGCATAATTGGGAAAACAGATGCCTACAAGAGGAAATATTCTGGAGACAGAAATCCAGAGTACAATGGATTAAGGAAGGGGGAAGAAACACCAAATTCTTCCACAGATCCACCATAGCTCATAGAAACAACAACAGAATTATGAAACTCACAGATCAACATGGAATAGAAAGAAACACTCATGAAGAGATGGAAGAGGTTCTAGTCCAACATTTTCAGAGAATTGCAGAGGAAACCTCGGAAGATAGATATCAGTTTACGAAGAGATTTACTCAATAGATTCCTAAACTGGTTTCTAGAGATGACAATTACAATCTCAACAGACCAGTAACAGAAGAAGAAATTGAGGAAGTCATTACAGAGATGCATAATGGAAAAGCACAAGGCCCGGATTGCTTCAATGTGAACTTTTTCAAAGCATGTTGTAGGATAGTAAAGCAAGATATTCTAGAGGTTGTGGAAGACTCTCGGAAATTTAAGACGGTCTTAAAGGCGCTCAATGAATCTTTCATAGCCTTAATCCCCAAACAGGAAAAGGCCACCTCTCCAGACAGATTTAGACCTATAGCATTATGCAATGTGGTGTACAATATTATATCCAAAGTCATTGCCAATCGTCTCAAACCACTCCTCCCTACCCTAGTGTCAGAGGAGCAAACAGGCTATGTGGAAGGAAGACAAATTCTAAATAACATTATTCAAGCACATGAAATGGTTCATTCACTCAATACCAATAAATAGGCAGGGATGATAATTTAGCTAGACATAGCAAAGGCCTATGACAAACTCAGCTGGTCATACATAAGAGCAGTACTAAAAGCCTATGGCTTTGATCACAATTGGATTAAGTGGGTCATGGTGCTAGTTACCACAGCTAGTTGTTCAATTCTTCTCAATGGCTCTCCCTACAAACCCTTCAAGGCTACGAGAGGACTCAGGCAAGGGGATCCTCTCTCTCCTTTCCTTTTCATTCTAATGATAGAAGGGTTAGGGAGAGCAATCAAAGCTGCTAAGGAGGAAGGGAGAATTCAAGGTCTGAGACTTGCTCAAGGTGGGGACACAGTGACACGTCAACAATTTGTAGATGACACTATGCTTCAAGGCACACCCACAGTCAAGGAGGCCAGAGCATTTAAGCAGATTCTGAGTGAGTTTGCCTTGGCAGCAGGCACAGAGGTAAGTCTCACTAAATCAAAGATTTTCTTTTTCAATACAGATATTTCGATTCAAAGAAATCTTTCCAGAATTTTGGCCTTTCAAAGATAGTCATTGCCCGTGAAGTACCTGGGAGTTCCCCTCCTGACAAACCGTTACATAAGGAAATCTGGGAGCCTATTCTAAATAAGCTAAAAGATAAGATCAAGAAATGGACAAATAGAGCCCTAAATCTAGCTGGGAGACTGATTCTAACTAAGGCTATCCTCCAAAGTATCCCTATCTATATGCTTTCGGCCATTCCGGCACCATCTGGTGTTATTACTAATATAAGAAACATTCAAAGAGACTTTCTCTGGGGGAAAGGTGAAGAAAAGAAGAAATGGGCCCTAGTGGCATGGGACAAGGTATGCAAACCAAAGTCCCATGGTGGCTTGGGTCTGCATGACCTAGGAACTCTTAACAAAGTTCTAGGAGCCAAAATCTAGTGGCGATGGCTAAAGAAAATTCAAGCCCCCTGGGCAAAACTGTGGAAGCAAAAGTATGCAAGATATTGGCAAGAGAAGAACCTCATAAGAATGATAGGACAAGTAAAAGGTTCTTCAATTTGGAATAGAGCATGGGAGAACAGGGCCCTAGTCCAAAATCATAGTTTCTGGGAGATCAGAAATGGAAATCTGGCCTGGTTCTGGGAGGATAATTGGCAGCATGAGGAAAATCTCCACAGTGAAGATTTAGCAGACATTCACACATATACCATCAACAAAGGTTTAAGGAGGGTAAGGGACTATTGGGATCACTCAAGGAACAATGAGAAATGGAGAATATGGAAACTTCCAGAGTATAGAGATACGGGCAGGATGCATACTCAAGGTATAGCCCTTAATGGTCTTTTGGAAAAGAGGCAAATCTTTACCTCAACCTTGGAAGATCAATTAATATGGGGAAAGAATAAGACAGCTCTATTCACCCTTAAGGAGGCTAAAAGGATAAACACGGGACTTAACTATCCAAACACTGATAAAAAGTGGAAAGAACTCTGGGATAATCCTCATTGGATGAAAGTCAAGCTATTAAAGTGGTTGGTTCTGCAGGGCAATATTCTAACATGGGATAACCTAAGAAAAAGAGGCTTTGTTGGCCCCTCAAGATGTCACCTATGTGGACAACAGGAAGAAACCACTAATCATCTCCTGAACAGATGCTCATTCACCACAATACTTTGGTACTAGGTTGGTGATGTCTTTGAGCAGAGAGACATAAATGTAAATGACATCATTGCTACATTGATAAACTAGAGGAAATTTTTTTTGGAGAATGAGATAATAACCTCCGCCTGGGCACTGACCCCAGGGTTCTTAATATGGAATGTTTGGAAGGAACGCAATAACAGGATTTTCAAGCATAAGGCGAGCCCAGTGAGCAGCATTCTAAAGCTAATCCTTAAACAACTCAGAGAGTTTGTGCGCATCCTAGATGGTGCTGATACTGGAAAACTCATAGGACAAAGAGAGGCTAACGGGCTATGTGGAAGGAAGACAAATTCTAAATAACATTATTCAAGCACATGAAGTGGTTCATTCACTGAATACCAATAAACAGGCAGGGATGATAATTTAGCTAGACATAGCAAAGGCCTATGACAAACTCAGTTGGTCATACATAAGAGCAGTACTAAAAGCCTATGGATTTGATCACAATTGGATTAAGTGGGTCATGGTGCTAGTTACCACAGCTAGTTGTTCAATTCTTCTCAATGGCTCTCCCTCCAAACCCTTCAAGGCTACGGGAGGACTCAGGCAAGGGGATCCTCTCTCTCCTTTCCTTTTCATTCTAATGATAGAAGGGTTAGGGAGAGCAATTAGAGCTACTAAGGAGGAAGGGAGAATTCAAGGTCTAAGACTCACTCAAGGTGGGGACACGGTGACACATCAGCAATTTACAGATGACACTATGCTTCAAGGCACACCCATAGTCAAGGAGGCCAGAGCATTTAAGCAAATTCTGAGTGAGTTTGCCTTGGCAGCAGGCACAAAGGTAAGTCTCACTAAATCAAAGATTTTCTTTTTCAATACAAATATTTCGATTCAAAGAAATCTTTCCAGAATTTTGGTCTTTCAAAGAGAGTCATTGCCCGTGAAGTACCTGGGAGTTCCCCTCATTGAAAAACCATTACACAAGGAAATCTGGGAGCCTGTTCTAAATAAGATAAAAGATAAGATTAGAAAATGGAAAAATAGAGCCCTAAATCTAGCTGGGAGATTGATTCTAACTAAGGCTATCCTCCAAAGTATCCCTATCTATATGCTTTCGGCCATTCCAGCACCATCTGGTGTTATTACTAATATAAGAAACATTCAAAGAGACTTTCTCTGGGGGAAAGGTGAAGAAAAGAAGAAATGGGCCCCAGTGGCATGGGACAGGGTATGCAAACCAGAGTCCCATGGTGGCTTGGGTCTGCATGACCCAGGAACTCTTAACAAAGTTCTAGGAGCCAAAATCTGGTGGCGATGGCTAAAGAAAATTCAAGCCCCCTGGGCAAAACTATGGAAGCAAAAGTATGCAAGATATTGGCAGGAGAAGAACCTGATAAGAATGACAGGACAAGTAAAAGGTTCTTCAATTTGGAATAAAGCATGGGAGAACAGGGCCCTAGTCCAAAATCATAGTTTCTGGGAGACCAGAAATGGAAATTTGGCCTGGTTCTGGGAGGATAATTGGCAGCAGGTGGAAAATCTCCGCAGTGAATATTTAGCAGACATTCACACAGATACCATCAACAAAGGTTTAAGGAGGGTAAGGGACTATTGGGATCACTCAAGGAACAATGAGAAATGGAGAATATGGAAACTTCCAAAGTATAGAGATACGGGCAGGATGCATACTCAAGGTATAGCCCTTAATGGTCTTTTGGAAAAGAGGCAAATCTTTACCTCAACCTTGGAAGATCAATTAAGATGGGGAAAGAATAAGACATGTCTATTCACCCTTAAGGAGGCCAAAAGGATAGACACAGGACTTAACTATCCAAACATTGATAAAAAGTGGAAAGAACTCTGGGATAATCCTCATTGGATGAAAGTCAAACTGTTCAAGTGGCTAGTTCTACAAGGCAAGATTCTAACATGGGATAACCTAAGAAAAAGAGGCTTTGTTGGCCCCTCAAGATGTCACCTATGTGGACAACACAATACTTTGGTACTAGGTTGGTGATGTCTTTAAGCAGAGAGACAGAAATGTAAATGACATCATTGCTACATTGATAAACTAGAGGAAAAACTTTTTGGAGAATGAGATAATAACCTCCACCTGGGCACTGACCCCAGGGTTCTTAATCTGGAATGTTTGGAAGGAGCGTAATAACAGGATTTTCAAGGATAAGGCGAGCCCGGTGAGCAGCATTCTAAAGTTAATCCTTAAACAACTCAAAGAGTTTGCGCGCATCCTAGATGGTGTTGATACTGGAAAACTCATAAGACAAAGAGAGGCTAGAATTCTAGAAAAGTTAGAGCTCAATGTCCATATCCCTCAGTGTTCTATACAGATCAACAAGAATATCTCTACTGAAAAAGCTTCTTGGCAACCCCGTTCTCATGTTTTTTTAAAATTTAACATTGATGGGGCCTCTAAAGGGAATCCAGGTGAAGCAGGTTATGGAGGGGTCTTTAGGGATGAGGAAGGCAACATTCTGGTCATCGTCCATTGTTATCTAGGAAAAGCCACCAACAATATGGCTGAGCTCATGGCGATGGAACTATGCTTGGAAATTCTGCTCAAGTACAACATTCACAATGTCATCATTGAGGCTGACTCGGAACTAGTCATTAATTCAGTGAAGAGGGTTAATGCTGGCGCTACACCTGAGAAAATCTTAGGCCACTGGCGGCTTCTGCAAGTCTACCAAAGAATCCAATCACACCTAAGAGTGTTACGTACTCTTAGGTTAGTGCATGTCCGCAGGGAAGCCAACAAAGTTGCAGACTGGCTTGCCAATGAGGGGGTTCGAAACAAACATATTGACTTATGCTGCTGGTGTGAGGAGGTAACAAATGACAGGATGAAGAAGGAATGCTCATCCTATGCCCTCAGTGACAGACAACAGTTTCAGGAAAATTCAAGAGACGATATTTTGTCTCATGTCAACGATGAATAAGTTCACTTCGGACAGTTTATCAGAGGATAGGCATTGTCGGTTCTCTAAGAGTACTTATAGGAAAAAAAGGTAGAAATCGTGACAATAGTTATCTGCTCTCGGGAGAAGGGATTCCTTGTGAGACGAGCGCCACACAACGTCAACTCCACTCTTAAGGCATTCCTTGTAGGAGGCCTCCCTTCTAGCCAGGTAGTCCTCGTTCAATGCGGTGGAGGTCAATGGAAGAAATTATCAGGGTCAATAACTGCTTGAAATTGTTGGGTATTCCGTGAGTGGATGTGCGGCCTGATTTGTTTTGTGGTCGTCAGATCTGGAGGAGGCAGATCTACGGCCACCTTTTGGTGTGCATGTTGGTGGGCTCAAAAGGACAAAACCACCAGTGGTTTACCACCTTCATCGGGCGCTTTTTATTCCAAAGTCGGTTTTTTTCCAAAAGCCAGCGATTCCACTCAGGTTGCTACATGTGGTGGGGGACTAGAAATGTAAACTGCCTTCATCACGCGTTATTCTGCGGGCTTTTAAGCCGTGCAATTTGACCACCAACCGTTGGATCTGAAATTTTAGATCAACAGTTAGTTTTGATTGTGCATCTTGAGGTTTTCCGCAAACTTGGACTCTGGGTGGATTGACTTTTGACCGTGGGATCATTAGGTGTTAGTTTTTCGGTGAGTTTTGGGCTGTCCACTTTTGGTTCCTGGTCGGTCCTGGCTTTGTTCTGGTTTGTTTTTCAGTGATTTTTTCAATTCTTGGAGTTTCTCCACTCTCCCTTTGTGGAAGTCTGAGCCTCTCTGTTTACAGTTTCCCTTTATGGGAGTTTGTTGTATCCTGTGTAAAATTTGTATTTTTTTCCTAAGTTAATAGAAGGACCGTCTCTTGCTTTAGCAAAAAAAGAAATTGTTTATGTAACATTTCTATTTTCTTTTGGCAATTTTCTTTGCTTTTCCTTCTCACACTTTCTTGTATTTGACTTTAACACCTTTTTATCCATGAGATCCCTTTCTTCTTCTTTAATATAACATTCTTTAAACATTTCGTAAGTTGTTGGATCATTATTTTTTCCTTATTTTTAGCTCATCTTCATTGACTTCCTTCTCATAATTTCTCGTATTTGACTTTTAACACCTTTTTATCTGTTAGATCCCTTTCTTCTTCTATAATATAACATTCTTTAAACATTTTTCAAGTTATGAGAAATTTCTTTAGGTAAAATCACATTCATAATCTTTGATCGGCATGTTTTTAACAATCAATTGTGGTTCATCATCATAACTAAGATCAAACTCTCCATCTTAGTCCCGATGATGGTTCATCATCGGGAATAAGATGGAGAGTTTGATCTTAGTCCCGATGATGGTTCATCATCCGGACTAAGATCAAACTCTCCATCTTATTCCCGATGATGAACCACAGTTGATGGTTCAAAATGTGTTGACCAAAGGTTATGAATGTGATTTTACTAAAAGAAAATTCTCGTAATAATGTGAATTACAAAAACTTGAATCAAGAGATTTCTCAAGTTGTTGGCTCATTTATTTTTCCTCGTTTTTAGCTCATCGTCATTGATTTTATCTGAAATCTCATCCCTCATATGGTTGTCATTTTTTTTCTATACAAAATCAATGTTTTGAGGGCCTCCAATACATGGGTACCATTTTTTATGTATAAAGAATCAAAGTTTTAGTGCCTCAAATTATATTTGATACAATATTATTTTATTACATCGTAAGACATTTCCCTTTAAAAACAACTCTCCCAGCTAACACCGTGTACCTTTGTGTGCCTTCGATCCAGTGCGTTAGACGATTAAAACATTTTCCACCGTTGATCATTGTATAGTTAGTTTGGCTTCAACGGTTGGATCCCACTGCCTTTGATAGTTGGATCCAAACTACCTTGGAGCCCTAACTACCCAATAACTTTGATCTTGAATAGAGAAAAGAGAATGTTGTACGTAAGTTTCATGGTTGGATTATGCAGTATGAATTTGTTGGCCGCTAAAGGAAGTTTCCATGTTTCTAGACATTTGGCCAGTGGTAATTTGTACAGGAACAACTAATTGAGGGAATAAACAAATCACTACATAACAATGTAAGTGGAAAATCAAGGTGTTCGCTTTGTCCTCCCAAATATTTATCACGCCTTTAAATGATGCCATTGCTTTGGTTTTTAGAATTGGAAAGACTCTCCTATACAAATATCTTGCGGGTCGTGGCACTCTACGACATGAAACTATCCACAATGTCGACTCTCCATATTGGGTAATTTTATCAATTGATTTTCTCTTTCAGATGTCTTTCCTACTTTTTACAAACCCATGGAGTAATCTATCTACAATTCTCTATCGTTTTAAGAGAGAATGGTCATGATTTACTATTTTACGCTTTACAGTCGTCTTTAAAATTTATCGAACCTTAGGTGTATTATTTCCAACCCGTTAATAAATTAAACATATGTTTATAGAGTATGTGTTTAGTATCAAAAGATCCATGTATATTTTGTGTGATAACTAGATATCTGATGCACTTATTATTTGATCTAGAAATGACCTCGCTGAGTTACCATTTCTCTCATTTTTCTCTTTTTTTTTCCAAATATCTTAATTTAGTTAAAAGTACATTTTTATATTTTCTAAATTTAAACTTTTGATTAATTTTTTTTGCTTTTATATATTAATCAAATATCTTGTTATTTTTTATATATCATCTAATTAAAATATGTAAAATTAAATAAAAAACCAAAAATTATTTGATAAAATAAATATAACCAACAATATAATATTTTTTCATATTTAATTTCCGGTAGTGATCTATTTTCATCTAAATTGAAAAAAAATGCTAAAGTGTGGGAGCGTAGCATGCCAAATGACTCTGACCTAACAACATTCTATCTCTTATTTTTTTTCCTTAACAAATTGTCTTCATTCTAAAGAAGCTTGCGTTAAAGTAAGAAACATATTTATCATATATTTCATATAGGCCTAATATCCTCCATTCGAAACATATAGCCCTTACTTCAATGTTGGCAAAGTGTCTTCAATAAGGGAACTTAGATCCAAGAAATCACTTGGCCAATAATAAGCTCTCACCCCCTGAAATTAGCTCGATGAAAATCCCTTTACCACACATATAGTGGAAGATTATGCAATGTGTTCCTTCGCTTAGCTTTTTTTCCAAGGGAATTTTGTGATACAATTTCTAGTAAAAAATTTACACTCGTAGAAATTTGAGTATATTAATTCTAAGTCTTTATATTGTGTGACCACATTTTTTTTTTATAGCTTGGATGGATTTTATGTTGGGAAATGCTTTTTATCTTTTGAAAATTTTAGAGAAAAATACTCTTTTATTTGGGAAATAAATATGACCAACAATGTAATGTTTTTAGTGATCCATTTTCATTTGTGTGTAACTTTGATGTTAAATCTTAGGAGTGTAGAAAGCAAAATGAATCTTATGTAATAGAAGCTAATTCTTTTTAGTGGGTTACATTATATTTACCAATGTTGACATTGAAGAACAAGAAAGAAAGTGGTCCACGAGTATCTATGTGCTTTTTAAAAAATGGGGGCGGGGGCGAGGGGATGTAAGTCCCTCTTCAGAAGCATTATATTAACCCTAGAATACAATTTACAATATATACAAAGTCTGATGAATACAATAGCTGTGACGCTAGCGCATCATGTATCTGTGGGTCGAACCCGAGTGGGGAGGCAAATAGCGCGTTGTCCCAGCCACGCGGGATATCGTCCAGAAACAAGTATCTACGTGCTTTAGATCTTCATCTAGACATAGTTAGCAATGGTGCTTTATTCAACAAAAGCAAGAAGCATTTTGGTTCTCTAGATCTTTTCGTTCCTGTAGGAAGAGAAAGAAACATCAAAACAATGAGTTCAAAATTACACAGAATTATGTTCCTTATAATTATTTGTTTTGTTAAATTTATCTAAATCTAAAATTTAATATGGAAAAGTTGAATACCCATTTTTATAAGTTCATTTTAGCCAAAAATGAAATTGTCTTTATTCAAATAGTTGTATGTTTAAAGAAATACGTTCAATTAATGTTTTTTTGTTATTTTAACATGGAAAGATATTGTGTTCGTGCTTGTTTCTTCATGCTTGGAAAAATTGCAATTAATTATACAAATCTATTTGAAACTAAGATTTATCTCACTCAAATTGTATTATAATATATCACATTTGTCTTTATCCTTGCTCTTTCTCTCGTGTTTCCTTTGCAACATCTTTATCATAAACCTCAAAAATCGTAGCTCCTATTATGCAAACAATGTACGTACAAACATAAGTAACTTCTATGAGTGGCTTATCAATCCTGTCCTTGTGCATAATGGAAGTAGTATGAGAAGGAGCAATGTGCTCGCCATTCATTTCGAATCCAATGCTAAAATTTATGGGAATTTGGCAGAGAGTTAAAAACTGAGGCGTGTTTTCAGGTGGACACGAGCTTAATCACACATAAATACTCTCAGATCCAGTCACTGATTCTTCTCAGGGATAAGCTTTCTTCGTGCCATATCCTCTTCAAAAGACTCCATGAATTTTGTTTCAAGCTTCGCTAAAACTCAAAGCAAGAAACCCAAAGAATTTGATTAATGTTCTCATACAAACAATGGGGAAAGAAAAAGGAAAAGAGTTGCAGAATCCAAAGTTCCAACTAAGAATTTGTATAGGGATTGAATAAAGAGAGAATCTGTTTAGAATTTTTTTTATTTTTTATTTTTTGCCTCTATGGGTTAACAGTCGGTACATTCAAACTCTGAAGACCACATGTGTGCCATTCAAGGGGAGTGGGATATCGTATGCACAATTTTTTTGGCTATGGACACAGTGTCTTGATATGCACGTAGTACGAATAGTGGGAGGTTTAGTCAAAGTTTTATTCCAATTCAAACTCTGACATAAATTTTTGAAGGTACAAGTTAATTAATTAATTTTTCCTTTAAATATTTAGTGGAATTGGTAATTTATATAGGTTAATTAATTAATTTTTTGCCTTTGAATATTTAGTGGAATTAATAATTTTTAGAGATTACTTGGGTGATATTATGCCTCAAAGTCAATGAATGTCACTATAATTTTTAGACTAATGTTAACGCATCGTTTGAAGGTAATGCAGGAAAGCTAGAAGGCACCTTTTGATTTTTTTTAAATGCCCTCAATTCCCCTGTTTCTTGAAAATGTTTTTGTTGCTCATCTTCAGACTTCAATGGACTAATCGACAATAGAGGCCATTTAATTTACTGAATTCACAGGTTTATTGGTCTTCTTCAAGGCATGGCTTCTTAAATTTATTGTTGTCATCTTGCCATTAGATGTCGACCCTGTAGTGAGGAAAAGCGAACGAGAAACCTCTCCCTGGCCATGAGATTTGATATACAGACTCAACATCCATTAGAAGCCCACATTGTGCATATATAAATAGAAGCAAAAATGTCTATTAGTTACTTTATGTATGACCTAATAATATGACATTTTTATTTCCTGTGGACTATAAATTGGTTATAGAAGACATGCCCAAAATAAGAGTGTATTTGTGTAGCTAGTGATATTCCATTACTTTTGTGGTATTCAAATAAATAAGAGGATGTTTGACATCAATTATCATGTTTGCACTAAATTTAATTCTACAAATGTTAATGCTGACAAAATAAATAACAAAGACATTTCTATTAAATATTAGCAAGATTCTTAGGTGATGTATGTCAGCGTGCAAACACATTTCTATTAAATATTAGCAAGATTCTTAGGTGATGCATATCAACATGCTATTGAACTAATTCCATGGCAACTATTAGCAATGCTAAAACTCAAGGCGTCCTTATACATAATGATTTGTGCAATGTTTGTTAATAACACCAATCCAACTGATGCATATCTAGCTTTAGATAAACTTACATCAAAGGTAATTTTTCTCTAACATATCTCTATGTTTGGTGGTTCTTACAAAGCTTTACATCTCGTGGAGATTTTTTGTTACTTTTCGTTGTGATGAAAAGTGATTTTGGGGTAAGGCCAAAACCCCTTTTCTTTATAATATTTGATCCTGGGACCTATGGGTTATGAGCCCATTTCATTATCGAGAGCATTCCATAAGGATTTAAGCCCTTAAAACCACATACCATACAACTATCGGAGCCCACTACACTATCGGAAGCTTTAAACTACGTGTTCTAGTTATAAAAAACCTGGGACAACCACTTTATCGCAATACACAGGAATGCACAGAAACACATGGAAACTTTGCTTTGAACCCTTTGTTTAGACTTCCAAAACAATTCACCAGGATCTATATATCCGTTGGGTCTGCTCTTTGCTCAGACCCTTTCCGCTGCTTCGATCGCCCCGACCTCCGATTGTCGATTTATCGCTATCGACATATCGAAGTTCCACCATATCGGCATTATCGCAACATCCATTACTGTTAGCCCTTTGACCTCCCCGATTGTGATCAACGATTAGATCTGGACCGTCGATCTGGCTTTCAATTCGATGGTCCATGTTCCATCGCATCATAGCGTTCACAATCATTCAAGGGTCGTTCCGATCAGTTCAATGCGCCGACCCGATATGCCTTCTGGACCCGATAAGGGTATATGTCTTGTCTATAAAATTTCAGGTCCGGATTTCAAACTCGAACTATGTTTTTGTTGTTTCTCAGTGTAACTAGAATTCGGCTTGCCTTCGATGGATTTCTACACTTAACACAGTTTCTACCATATTCTGCTACGACGCACACAACATTCATTAATATATATCTTTGGATCACAATCGATCCTACAATGATCAATGGTTGATCAACATGCATACAAATGGAATTCAAGACACCAATGCATATATGCACAGTGTAACTAGAAAAGGCGTAAAATACACAGATACATACAACTCGCATATTTCTATTATATACATATACAGACTTCTATTACAACCTAAGGCATCTCAACCTTAGGAACAATTCTCCCTTGACTACATTGAATCAATACTTGGGTTTACAATCTCTATCTATCACTTTGTATTCCTCTTTGTCTCCCATTGAACACACAGGCTCATAAAATATATATATATAATATATATATATATAAGGAACATTGGATCGGATCACTGTGAAGGATCCAATCACATCCCTTCCTTAAATCTCTCAACTAATTTGCATACATGGAAGATTACATTTAAATCAAGTCTTCTTGAGACTTATCCATTCCATCATTTAAGCTATGTTTCAAACAGATTTCCCAGGTTTTGCTCGATGGTCCACATCTCCTCCTTCTACGCTTTGGATTCTGCCTTTAATTAAGGGGGGGTTAGATGCTCCTACATCAGACTGCCGAGGCACAAAAATTTATGACCTCCTGATCATATGCTTCTCCTTATCCTTAGCAATTCTACCCACTTTCAATGGAATTGCCTTCGTGATCTTTTATGAGCTACAACCAATCTCTGCAGTAACAGTCTTCCTCTGCTACACGATACCTCACCAAGCCCTCCTCACTCGGTCTTTTGGCATCCTTTTGGTTCTCTTCTCTAGAACCAATTAAGCACACCTTGCTCTAGGTTGCTGCAAATCTTTTCACCTTCCGCTACCGCTATCTGTACGATAGTAAGATCATAACTCTCCAACTTTATCAAATGTACCTCCTTTCACTTCTTCCTTCTCATAGGAAAACTTTCCCAGCTCTGATACCACTTGATGAAAAGCGATTTTGAGGTAAGGCCAAAACCCCTTTTCTTTACAATATTCAATCCTAGGACCTATGGGTTATGAGCCCATTTCATTATGGGGAGAATTCCATAAGGCTTTAAGCCTTTAATACTTCGGACCATACAACTATCTGAGCCCACTACACTATCGGAAGCTTTAAAATATGTGTTCTAGTTATAAAAAACCCGAGACAACCACTTTATTTCAATACATAGGAATGCATAGAAACACATGGAAACTCCGCTCCGAACCCTTTGTTCGAACTTCAAAAACAATTCACCCAGATCTATATATCCATTGGGTTCGCTCTTCTCTTCGACCCTTTCCACTGCTCTGATTGCCTCGACCTCCAATCACTGATTTATTGCTATCAACGTATCGACATTCCACCATATTGGCACTATCGCAACATCCATTACTGTTAGCCCTTTGACCTCCCTGATTGTGATCAACAATTATATATGGATCGTCGATCTGGCTTCTGATCCAACAGTCCATGTTCCATCGCATCATCACGATCGCAATCATTCAAGGCCCGTTCTGGTCAGTTCAATGCGCCGACCCGATATGCCTTCTGGACCCGATAAGGGTATGGGTCCCGTCTATAAAATTTCAGGTCCGGATTTCAAACTTGAACTATGTTTTTGTTGTTTCTTAGTGTAACTGGAATTCGACTTGCCTTCGATGGATTTCTGCACTTAACACGGTTTCTACCATACTTTGCTACGACGCTCACAACATTCATTAATATATATCTTTGGATCACCATCAATCCTATAATGATCAATGGTCGATCCACACGCATACAAACAGAATTCAAGACACTAATGCATATATACACAATATAACTAGAAAAGGCGTAAAATGCACAGATACATACAACTTGCATATTTCTATTATATACATATACAGACTTCTATTACAGCATAAGGCATCTCAACCTTAGGAACAATTCTCCCTTGACTACATTGAATCAATACTTGGGTTTACAATCTCTAGCTATCACTCTGTATTCCTCTTTGTCTCCCATTGAACACGCAGGCTCATATATATATATATATATATATATAAAGGAACATTGGATCGGATCACTGTGAAGGATCCGATCACATCCCATCCTTAAATCTCTCAACTAATTCGCATACATGGCAGATTACATTTAAATCAAGTCTTCTTGAGACTTATCCATTCCATCATTTAAGCTCTATTTTAAACAAATTTCCCTGGTTTTGCTCGAT
>APFE031097658.1:133306-147015 GCA_000404065.3 Pinus taeda
CATTGGATTAGATCACTGTGAAGGATCCGATCACATCCCTTCCTTAAATATCTCAACTAATTCACATACATGACAGATTACATTTAAATAAAGTCTTCTCAAGACTTATCCATTCCATAATTTAAGCTATGCTTTAAACAGATTTCCCTGGTTTTGCTTGATGGTCCACATCTCCTCCTCCGCTTTGGATTCCTCCTTTGGTTAAGGGGGGTTAGATGCTCTTGCATCAGACTCCCGAGGCACAAAAATTTATGACCTTCTGGTCATATGCTTCTCCTTGTCCTTAGCAATTCTACCCACTTGTGGAACTGCCTTCATGATCTTCTGTGAGCTGCAACCAACCTCTGCAGTAATAGTCTTCCTCTGCTACACGATACCTCACCAAGCCCTCCTCACTCGGTCTTTTGGCATCCTTCTGGTTCTCTTCTCTAGAACCAATTGAGCACACCTTTCTCTAGGTTGTTGCAAATCTTCTCATCTTCTGCTACCGCTATCTGTATGACAGTAAGATCATAACTCTCCAGCTTTATTAATTGTACCTCCTTTCCCTTCTTCCTTCTCGCAGGAAAAATTTCCCGGCTATGATACCACTTGATGAAAAGCGATTTTGGGGTAAGGCCAAAACCCCTTTTCTTTACAATATTCGATCCTGGGACCTATGGATTATGAGCCCATTTCATTATTAGGAGCATTCCACAAGGCTTTAAGCCTTTAAAACCGCGGACCATACAACTATTGGAGCCCACTACACTATCGAAGGCTTTAAAATATACGTTCTAGTTATAAAAAACCTCGGACAACCACTTTATCGCAACACACATGAATGCATAGAAACACATGGAAACTTCGCTCTGAACCCTTTGTTCAAACTTCAAAAACAATTCACCCGAATCTATATATCCGTCGGGTCCGCTTTTCACTCCGACCCTTTCTGCTACTCCAATCGCCCCGATCTCCGATCACCGATTTTTCGCTATCGGCGTATTGGCGTTCCACCATATCGACACCATCGCAACATCCATTACTGTTAGCCCTTTGACCTTCCGATTGCGATCAACGATTAGATCTGGACCATCAATCTGACTTCCGATCCGATGGTACATGTTCCATCGCATCACCGTGATCGCAATCATTCAAGGCCCGTTCCAATCAGTTCAATGCACCGACCCGATATGCCTTTCGGACGCGATAAGGGTATAGGTCCTGTCTATAAAATTTTAGGTCCAGATTTCAAACTCGAACTATGTTTTTGCTATTTCTTAGTGTAACTAGAATTCAGCTTGCCTTCGATGGATTTCTACACTTAATACGGTTTCTGCCATACTATGCTATAACGCACATAACATTCATTAATATATATCTTTGGATTGCCATCGATCCTACAGTGATCAATGGTCGATCAACACGCATACAAATAGAATTGAAGACACCAACGCATATATACACAATATAACTGGAAAAGGCATAAAATATGCAGATACATACAACTCACATATTTCTATTATATACATATATAGACTTCTATTACAACCTAAGGCATCTTAGCCTTAGGAACAATTCTCCCTCAACTACATTGAATCAATACTCAGGTTTACAATCTCTATCTATCACGTTGTATTCCTCTTTGTCTCCCATTGAACACGCAGGCTCATATATATATATATAAAGGAAGTTTGGATTTGATCACTATGAAGGATTCGATCACATCCCTTCCTTAAATCTCTCAACTAATTCGCATACATGGCAGATTTCATTTAAATCAAGTCTTCTTGAGACTTATCCATTCCATCATTTCAGCTCTGTTTTAAACATATTTCCTTGGTTTTGCTCGATGGTCCACATCTCCTCCTTCTCTGCTTTGGATTCCTCCTTTAATTAAGGGGGGGTTAGATGCTCCTGCATCACGTTGCTAATCAGAAAGCAGAGAACCATTTCATCTTGTCCATATGTGTCCCCTTGTTTGGAAATTATGAGTGCCACAATTAAGAATTTGTGACTTCTTTTTAGGTTAATAACCCTACACAATTGTAGTTGTTTAATGGTTAGAATATTTGTACCATATATTGGATGCAAGATACCTATGCGGACTTTTGTTGTCTTTGGGTTGAGCCAACCCAATATCATCTAGCTAGCACCTTTTAAAAAGTTAATACCTTGGATACCAATTATAACAAAGATCGAAGCATCATGGACATACGCATATGAAAGACTTTGATATATGTTGAAATGGGTATTTTATAGTGAACATCTACATCATATTATGTGCTTTAATATGTTTTTTCTACATTACAAAAAAGAATACAAGCATGAACTTTGAAAATGCTTTAAAAACGAAAGCTATTTAGCCTGTGAAAGAGAATTTTCCAAACACCCTCAAAATGATAAACTAATGCAAAACCTGATTATCGATATATTATTTTTGCTTAATGATGGGTATCACTGGAAAAAATGGTTTAAATGTTGTTGAATGATCTCTACATAATTTTCAATTGAATGACATGGGTTAGTTTTACATAAGCAAAATTTGTTGGATTAAAATAAGAAAATGGAAAACACCAAGGAAATTAGTGGTAAAGAGCAATGTGATCTTTTGAATAGTTTCAAGGATCTTTAAGGAAATAATACATAGTTGAGTCAACATTCAAAAGGGAAACACGATAAATTTTCTCAAGAAGAGGTGTAGTTGATGTTATTCTTGGGTTCAATTTCCAGATTGGAGATATGTGCATTTTTATTCAAGGGTAGATTCTAATTCACATAGAAATTCAAAATTTATTTACAAAATTGATATAGCCCTTTGTAGACACATGTTTAAAACTATATAAAAAAAATTGCTTTGTATTGATTAAGGTTATTTATAGCAACAAAAAGTGATCAAGAAGAAATATGGAGGAATTGTACCAAAACGACCTATGATTTCGAAGGTTAGAAATCATGATCCATTTCTTTATTTATGAGGCATTCATTTTCACATAATCAGACAAGGTCTTTATCTTCAACATAGGCCTCATGATTTGTAAGGCTCAAGGAAGCAATATTGTAGTAATATTTCATTATAGCAGGGTCCTTGCCTTTTGTTGATATTTTTCAATCTTTCAACAATTGTCAAAGAAACATTAATTAGTGCTATATGCCATTGCCTTAAGGCGTTTCCTTTGCAACATCTGGTGCAATTGCTAGTTATTTCATCTTAGGAGTATCTTGTGAAGTGTGGCGATCTTTAGTGTTAAATAAATTGTTATTATGATTTTGTACTTACTCAATTTTGTTCCATTTGTTTTATTCTAATTGTGGTGATCTTTAGTTTTAAATAAATTGTTATTATGTTTTTGTACTTAATTTTTTTCATTTGTTACATAGACAATTTTGTTTCATTTATTTTTGTATCTTGTGAAGTGTGGTGATCTTTAGTGTTAAATAAATTGTTATTATGATTTTGTACTTACTCAATTTTGTTCCATTTGTTTTATTCTAATTGTGGTGATCTTTAGTTTTAAATAAATTGTTATTATGTTTTTGTACTTACTGAATTTTGTTTCATTTATTTTTTGTACATACCCAGAATGAGGGGATGTGTAAGTTTGTCAAAATAAATTATGCTCTAAATGGAAAAATAATGTTGGCTATAATAAAAACAAAAAAAAATTGAATATGTTGTAAAGCAATTAGAAGTAAAAAAATGTGAGTAAGATGTTTAAACATTATACTTTTCCAAATAATTTCAACATGAGATTTAAATAAACTATTTGAAGATTTATGTATATATCAACTTCATATATATCTATTTATATAAAAGAATTTGTTAAAATAAAATAATTTAATGTTGTATATAAAAAGATATTCAATGTGGGTTATCAATAAAATATTTTAATACTAACTAATATTGACATATACATACAAATGTATTAATAATAAAAAGACCATTTTAATTTGTTCTATAAAATGTCTTAATGTACATGTTATGTAAAATATTTTAATGTCAACTATGTATGTATTATATATCATTTAATTTTTTTTTGTATATATCATGAAAATAAAAGTTTTTATGGTTAAAACATTTATTTGGTCCTATATATACTTTATATAGCATTTAAAAATACAATTTACACATTGTATTTTGCACTTAAAGAAATTTGATCTCTCTAAGCCCATGTTAGATCTGTACTTAAGATGGATCTATGCTAATTTTTTCACACGTGGGAAAATTTATATGACTCAGTTGTCAAATCAACGATCTCTAACAGAATGCAACTAGAATGCAACTAGAGATTAAAATAAAATATTTCACTTTCACTTTCACATAAAATATTAAGATTATGAATATTCACTTTTGCATAAAATATTAAAATTATGAATATTCCCAATAAATAAATAAATTTTTATCTATATCAATATTAAATAGTCTTACATTTATTTTGCAATAAAAAGAATAAACTTTATTGTATCTTTTTTATTAAATCCTAATTAAATTATATCTTAATATCTAAAACCCAATGTTGATTTGTTCACTCCTTTAACTAAAAATTTACTTCTAATTTTTTAATGTAAAAAAAAATTCCAAGAGATCTTACACATTCTTCCATTAATATCAAATATTTTTATAATATTCTCTGTTATATTATCAGATTAACATTAGAGTAAAGAAAACTAGGAGAGAATGCATGTTAAATCATCACTGTTAACTGTTAGTTTTGCGAAAATCATATCATATGAAATCATTAGTTGCTAATCTTTAAGAAAACAAACTTTCACTCCTACTAAACACTTATAAATCTTGCACCTTTAACCTATTTTATTAAATTAAAAAAAAAGCTTAATCAAACACAAACAATTATTCTCTACTATATTTATTAATTTCTTTTTCATTTACCCAAATTTTCTAATTTATCTATTATTAAATAACTAGAAAAATTATCCATTTCTCTAACTTATTTATGCTAAAAATAAAATTAAAAAAATATCAAAACAAAAATATCCGTCGAAACTGCCAGATATTAAAGAAAATGGTGGCCTGATTAGCATGCAAAAAAACGAAAATGAAACAATCCTCATTAAGATAAGATAAGCAATTGACACGTCATCACAAACGTCAACATGTTATACCTCGGACAGCAAGTCCACGGCACACCAAGAGCGAAGCAATTCGGTCGCAGGATTTGCATGAATCTCGAATTTCCATAAAACGCGGAATCGGAAGTCGATGTCGACTTGCCAAGCGTTCACTACCGTACACGTCAGATGGAGGCCTAGTCTGGACGCCACCATGTCAACGCACCGGCGCTCATTCATTCCTTGCCTCCTGCCTTTCGGTGGTGGGGCGATCGCACAAGCACATTCGAGGGTGTACTTTTCCTGCGACTTCTGAGCACAACCGCCAAGGAACGCGCTGTATTTGTTATAACGATTTGATTTTCCTTGCCCTACTTACAAATTGTTCATATTCTTCCTCTGTGGTGCGGTTGTGCTTGTGGCATCGCAGAGTATAGTGATAAATTACCTTCAAGAATCGGATTAGTTAAATTGTTTGAATAATTCATGGAGGAACACGGGCAATGGAGGAGAGCGCTGGTGGACGCCCTGTCCGGAGCTATAGCCGGCGGTATTTCGCGCACGGTCACATCGCCCCTCGATGTTATTAAGATCAGATTTCAGGTCTGTGATAAAATTCAAACCCTAATCTCGGGTTTCTCCATTTATTTGCAGTTTATTGTTTGAATGTCTTCGCTGTAAGCGGTTCGAAGGTATATTAATTGGCCTTCAATACAGAGACGTGTGTTATTATGTTCAAGCTTCGATTAACATCTGAGGTTTTGATTGTTTCAATTTTGAGTTCTGTACTAAAACGTTTTTGACCTATCAGTGCTAAAACTGATAGATTCAGGTCGGTGACGAATTTGAACCATAAATTTTTGCTTATTTTTGTTCATCTTTGCGAAGAGAATAACTAGTTTGAATATATAATAAGAGGTTATGAATAGAGGCCCGAGTCTCGTTATCTTACGGTGTTTGAAGCCTCGTATTATCGCATGAGTGTTTGATAATTTCAATTTCGAGCGCTGAAGACAACTATTCTAATGGAAATGCTAGGAGTGAGTTTAAATGCGTAGAACGTTGATATGTTTTTTCATCTTATGGCAAAGTTGAAGAGGCTGGGGTTTGGATGCATTTACAGGTTCAACTCGAACCGACGGTTCGGCTTTTGTCCCCTGGAGGCGTGTACGGAGTATCCAAGTACACAGGTGTCTTCCAGGCCACCAGAGACATTTTAAGGGAGGAAGGAATGCTGGTAAGAATTCTACTTTTCGCAGTTGTGACATATGCAATTTCATTTTTCTTTAAACAACTGGAATTCATAATGTTAATTAAGTAGGCCTTTTGTGGCATAGCTTGGATTTGCATTTTGCAAATTGGGTTCTGTTAAGACATGTATGTCAATCTCGTAAAATTTAAATCCTCGCCAACCTTTTTGATTTCTATTTTTATTTTGCCTTGGGAGCTTTTCCTTTATAGGTTTTGAAACACTAACAAACTTGATAATCTGCTGCATTTTCTTTGAATGTATTTTTTCTTGTAATTCGTTAGCGTATGTAATTATCCTTCATATTGGCCACACTGAAAGAACGACCCTCCGCTCCACTTAGGGTGGGGGATCTGATCAGAAAGGGCGAACCACAAGTGGTCCAGCTATCAGAGGCGAACTAGTTTCCAAAAGGTGATACTATGCACGTGCTTTTTTTAGAGGACTGGAGGCCCGATATCCATTGCCCTTGTCATTGAACAACAACTTATTCGACATTCTCTGGGTCTCTATGCAACCTTCTACATAAGGTGTTTACTTTACTCTTGTAACTATGACTATGACTTTATACGAGAAAATTTGTTAGTCAGCTTTTTAACGATCTATGAAGCAAATTTTGAACTTTGTATATGTCTTAAGTGTTGAACCTAGGTTGAGGATTGTCATTCATAAGCACTTTTACTACATAGATAGTAGTGTTCTAAAAGGGAAACATGGTACAGATATTAGCAATTGGATGATTAGTGTAGTTCACATTTACAGAGGTGGATGACCCGTATGGGTGCAATGTTCTCCCTCATTGCCATCCCTTCCCCCCCCCCCCATTAAGAGACACTGAGGCTTCTTCCCTCCCCTTATGTCTGGTCCCTCTATTGTTGCATCTCTCTAAAGATTCTTTGGCTTTTGGCCCTTTGTTGTTGATGTATTACTGAAGATTGAACAGCAACTCAGTTGACATTCCTTGGGTACCATGGTGCTTTCTACGTTCATGAACAAGATGCCAACCTTGTGCCATGGGGTGGCTGCTAGACCCTTACCTTGACAGATGTAAATAGATTTCTCGAGGTCCTTGGAGAGATCAACCCTAAAAAAGACCCACTTGTGTGGGCGAGGATAAAAAAATAGGCAAGGCTTGTGAGATATGAATTTCTCGATGGGATTGAAATATGTTCTAGGAACTCCTGAAATATGGGATTGAAAAGTAAGGCCTAGAAACTCATCTTGCATTGCATCAGAAAGCTGTGTGGCTTCATTTGTATAGAAGCCTTTGTATTGTTATGATAAGATAAGCAGGGTTTTGCAACATACATAAGGGTCGTGAGTAACTACATAAGCAACATGGCTATCTTCCTTAAACAAAAATTGGAAAAAACTTTAGTCAGGCTAATGGTGGTTGAACAAATACAGTCATAGGGTTTCCAGGCTTCCTTGACCCAGGCCTTCATTATAGATTATGTTTTTTGGTAAATGCCAAATAGTACTTATATATACAAAATATATTTACATCAGCAGCAAGAAAAAAGTAAAACAGAAGGGTATATACAAAATATTTATGTTCTCTTCCTTAGTGCAGCTAAAACAACTATGAATCAGAATAGACTCTTGCAAAATCCTGTCTACAAAATACCCTAAAAGGGCATGCCATTTAAGGCTTCTGTAGAAGGGACATAATCATCAACAACAATATCAATAGGGGTTTTATGGAGTATCCAAGTACACAGGTATCTTCCAGGCCACCAGAGACATTTTAACGGAGGAATGGATGCTGGTAAGAATTCTACTTTTTGCAGTTGTGATATACACAAATTTCATTTTCTTTAAACAATTGGAATTAATAATGTTACTTAAGTAGGCCTTTTGTGGTATAGTTTGGATTTGCATTTTGCAAATTCGGTTCTGGTAAGGCATGTATGTCAATATCATAAGATTTAAATCTTCACCAACCTTTTCAATACCTATTTTTATTGTGCCTTGGGAATTTTTCCTTTATAGGTTTTGAAACACTGACAAACACGATGATCTGTTACATGTTCTTTGAGTGTGTTTTTTCTTGTAATTTGTTAGTGTATGTAATATGATGCTTCATATCGGCGACGCTGGAAGAACGACCCTCTGCTCCACTTAGGTGGGGTATTTGGCATTTGCCCACAAAGGGTGAACCATAAGTAGGTCAACTATGCGAGGTGAATTGGTTTGCGAAGAGTGATACCATGCGTCTGCTTTTTTGAGAGGACTGGAGACCCGATATCCATAGCCCTTGTCATTGAACAACAACTTAGTTGACATTCTTTGGGTCTTTATGTAACCTTCTACATAAGATGTTTACTTTCATCTTGTAACTATGACTATGACTCTATACAAGAAAATTTGTTAGTCAACTTTTTAAGGATCTATGAAGCAGAGTTTTAAACTTCGTATATGTCTTAAGTGTTGAACGTAGTTTGAGGATTGTCATTCTCAAGCACTTTTACTACATAAATAGTAGTGTTCTAAAAGGGAACCATATTACATGCATTAGCAATTGGATGATTAGTGTAGTTCACATTTACAGAGGTGGATGACCCATAGTGGTGCAATGTTCCACTTCCTCCCAACCCCCTTCGCCCCATTCTCAGATGACAGGCCCAAGGGACACTAAAGTTTCTTCCCTTTTATTTGGTACCTCTATTGTTGCATTCTTCTAAAGATTCTTTGGCTTTTGGTCCTTTGTTGTTGATGTATTACTGAAGATTGCATAGCAACTCAATTGATATTGCTTGGGTACCATGGTGCTTTCTACGTTCATGAACAAGATTCCAACCTTGTGCCATGGGGTGACTACTAGACCCTTACCTTGACAGATGTAAATTGATTTCTTGAGGTTCTTAGAGAGATCATCATCAACCCTAAGAAAAACGCACTTCTATGGGCGAGGATTAAAAAATAGGTGAGGCTTGTGAGAGATGAATTTCTCGATTCTTAATGGGAACTTTGTATATGTCTTTAAGTGTTGAACCTAGTTTGAGGATTGTCATTCTCAAGCACTTTTACTACATAAATAATGGTGTTCTAAAAGGGTAGTACAAATATTAGCAATTGGATGATTAGTGTAGTTCACATTTACAAAGGTGGATGACTCGTAGGGGTGCAATGTTTCCCTTCCTCCCAACCCTCTTTGCCCCTTAGACGAAAAGCCTAAGGGACCTTGAGGCTTCTTCCCGTTTGTCTAGTCCCTCTATCGTTGCATCCTTCTAAAGATTCTTTGGCTTTTGGCCCTTTGCTTTTGTTGTATCACTGAAGATTGCATAACAACTTAGTTGATATACATTGGGGACCATGGTGCTTTCTACGTTCATGAACAAGATGCCAACCTTGTGCCATGGCGTGACTGCTAGACCCTTACCTTGATAGATGTAAATAGATTACTCGAGGTCCTTGGAGAGGTCGACCCTAAGAAAAACCCACTTCTGTGGGCGAGGATTAAAAAGTAGGTGAGACTTGGGAGAGAAGAATTTCTCGATTCCATGGTTCCAAAACCGCTCAAATGGTTCTGCTAGCTTGTTTTTTGGGGGGAATTTTCAAACTGTTATGTGAGCAACTATGCTTCCTGAGCACTCCCATGGTGTTAAAATAGGCAACTAGGGGCAAACTCCATGTGGGTCATATTATTTATGGCAGCTGATATTTTTATTGGTTCCCTCTCATTGAGAGGTGTAGGATTGATCTAAAGATCATCTGATTCCGATAAGTATTTATGAAGTTATGAATTTATTTATGTTATGGACAAATTGTTAAGTCGACCAACATCTTATGTAGGCTCAGAAGCCCAACCGACGTGTCTATTCAACCTCTACGTTTTTAGTATAAATAGAAGAGGATTTGAAGTCATTAGGGACACACTCTTCATGTGATCTTCTCTCCACGTCTTGGGTTTTTGGAGAAGGAGAGAAACTAAAGAGTACGTTGGTCTAGTATGATGCCCTAGCTGCAGATGATGCCTGAATCCAACGCAGGTCATGAAGACATTTATCCGCAGGCAAATGGAGACACCTAATACGCAGCAAGGAGACCTGTTCACGCAGCAAATGAAGCACAAAACTCGCATGGAAACTCGTTCATAAAGACGCAGTCAAGGTCATGGTAGTCGCAGTGGTAACATAGTGAAGCACGTAAGAGCCGCAGGCATTAGAAGCACAATTGGCCGCAACATGAAGTGAAATCGCAGGCATTAGAAGCACAGTTGGCCGCAGCATGAAGTGAAGCCACATGCATTAGAAGCACAGTTGTTCTCGCAGTCAAAGAAGAAACAAAATCCACGTGAATCTTGGGTACAGGTATACGCTATACTGGAAGGACAAAACTCACATAAAGGGAGGAACAAAACTCGGGTTTTATCTCTGAATTTTTCGTATGAAGATGGGTGCAGGGATCTGCAATCAAGAAGGGACAAATCTCACATTGTCTCTCTGAAATTTCACGTGTATAAGAAGCAGATCCACATTATGTTAGGGCATCACTTTGTTTGTCCTCATTATCACAAAAAATGCCTGGTATTGGGTCTGGTTAAAAGGCAGACTCATGCGAAGAAGGTTAACCATTGTATCGAGGGTTTAGGAGGGCTAGAAGAGTTCTAAACCCTTCTCACATATAAAATTGAAGTAAAAGTTCCTTTTACTTTAAGAATTTAACATTACCATTAATTACATAGCATTAGTAGGGCCCTAGGGTTGAATATTAGGTATCCCTACTCATAAGTTATTGATTTTAGGCAAAATTCAAGCAGGATGCCTAATGCCCCCCTTTAGAGGGAGGACTCCCAGAAGCCCTTTTTTTTAAATCTGATTTTTTGTTTGGAGCGGGGGGGTTGCCCACAAGCACCACTTTAGGGGAAACATGTCCCCCACATTTGGGAAATGTTCCTCCTTGTGTTTCCCAGGCATTCCCTTGTCCCAGGAGAGTGGGATATGTGGGGAGTGTGACTCCCACCATGGGGGACACGTCCTCGTGGAGCATTGGTTTCCATATTGGATTATCTTTCTTCTGATATGTAATATATAGTTCTTTTATGTCAATGAAACTTTGTATGTCCCATTGCCCAAACTAGTGAGTCTCACTGGCCCCCCAATTTGGTCAATGCTTCCAGCTGTTGGCCTCTAAAAGCATTGCATTCGTCTTTCTAGTCTCCTTCCAGTCCGAGCTGTTCAATTGATTTCCATCCATTGTCCCACAATGCTCTTTGGTGCCCATTCATAATCCCACAACCCTCTTTGGCCTGAATCAGACACATGTGATAGGTGATATATGTTTTTTTTGTTGACGGCAATGAAGGAGGTTCTTTGATAACCTATTTACTTGAGTACATCCAATCCAGAGATTAATGCTGCTCTAACTATCTTCCAATCACCTATCAATCAGATAATATGGTTTGCTATAATATGGTGAGTTTCCATCATTGACTTCCAAAATTTTGATCCACTTGCAGCTGCTTGTTTGATAATCCAATCTACTACACTTGATGGATCTTTATACTTGTTCCTCATCAACCACTGCCAAAGATCCTCTCTGGTAACCATTCATTATACTCCTTTGGTTGCCACTGCCTTAGAGAAAATGTTTAGGTGTTTTTATGCCCCATCCTACTGATTATTCTAGCTTGGCTAGCTTCTGCCATTTGACTTTTCCTTTTTTCTTGCTATTTACTTTTTCCTCAACCATAAGTACATTAGGTTGTCTTATTTTATTGATTATACCATTAGGAATTGAGGCCATAAACATCCAGTATATAAGTGTGTCTTCAATGGCACCCTTTCAAAGGGTGACTCTGCCTCCTATGGACAGCCGCTATTACACCAACAATCAATTCTCTGCCTTATTTTTTTGAATAACCACATCCAGACTTTGACAGAGTAGTTATTTTGTTTTAGGTTGAACATTGAGTACTTATATGCTTTCATCATTTATTTGCATTGAAACAGCAACAAAGTTTGTATGAGATGAGATAGGTTATCAACTTATCCCCTATGTTGTAACAGGTAAGAGTAGATTTTTGTAGGTTGGCCTTCATCCTTGATGTTGAACAGGAGTTTGAGAGCCTTGTCCAAATTCTTGGTTTTCTCAGAGCCCCATTTCCAAGGATTAATATATCATGTACAAATAGCAAAGGAGTGATTTTGATATCCCTTATCATCTTGACCCGTTTTAATTGTCCTTCACTTTGATCTGTTAAAAATCTGTTCAGGCCATCAATCATTGGAAGGAATAGGACGGAGGATAGAGGGACATCATTGAAATAGCCCTTTAGAAGGTTTAAAGAATTTGGTAAGGCCCCCATTGATCAATACTGCATAGGATACAATGCTATGATAATCTTCTATCCTATTAACCACTGGTATGCTAAAGCTCATGTAGTCTGAAATAGGTCCAATTCACCCTATCATATGCTCTGGATAGTCAAATTTGGTTATGAAGGGATTTTCTTCTTCTTGATGGTGTGGAGGGTTTCCTATGCTGCCCCAATTGTATCAAAGATCAATCTGTCGTTCAAATGGCCCAAATGCTCATTTGATATGCATCTTGATAAAATTGGCTTCGTACTCTTAGCAATGTTTTTTAATTTTTGATATTATCTTATATATGCAGTTACATAAAGCTGTATGTCTAAAGGAGTCATAGTGGGAGGGATTATGTTTATTTTTTATTGGGAATAGTACACATGAAAGTGGAATTGAAAGGGCCCCATAGTTTACTTGCTTTTTTGGGTTCCTCCATTGACAGCAACAAATATCACCCAAGGATTTCAAAGACGTATTTGTAGAATTCTATCGGCATCCATTCGGTCGAGGGGCTTTATCACTTTTGGAGTGAGTCCAATACCTATTTGAATTCTTCTGCATTCACAGTTGCTAAACTTTCCTCATTCTGTTCTTCTCTTACCATTCTACTGAAATGAGAAAGGACAGCCATTATGTTTGCAATATCTGCTATGTTTGTCTCTTTGTATATCCCACTGTAGTGACCGAGGGCCACATTTGCAGCTCCTTCAAATTCTAGGTGTTCATTGCCGTCATTATCCTGAATCCTCCAAATAGTGTTTTGAGATTTTATTGCATGGGGATTTCACCTGTTACACAGTTCTGAGAGAGAGTCTGATGGTCAACACTGGTCAAACTTCCAATTTGTAGTTGCAGCCATATATTCTGCGTCCTTCCTTCCACACTTGAGAGAAGAGTCCCTTTCTGCGCAGTAGGAGAAGAGCCTCTTTTCTGCACAGGAGAGAGAGAGAGATGTGTTGAGATGTGTGTGTGCAAATGAGGAAAAGACCTCCTGTATTTATATACAAATGTTGATGATTGAATAGATGCGATTGTTGGGCTTCTGAGCCTACATGAGTTGCTGGTCGGCTTGATAATTATTCCATAATCAAAATAAATTC
>APFE031097662.1:7040-17228 GCA_000404065.3 Pinus taeda
CCATGCTTCAGAATATTCTTCTCATGGATGCTTCGATGTACTTGCTAGGTTACATGCTTTGACCTAATAGCCCATCATCACCTTATCCTGATATTGCTTCAACATTGCTTTTTCTTTTGTTGGATGGCTTCTTCGTCATGACATCTTTGTGGTGTAGAATCAATTATCTGCACCTTTTATATCTCCAAAGCCTTCATAGGTGTCAAGGGTCCTTTCTTCCTTTATCAGAGTTGTCCTACCTTCTTTCAGGAGATATTCTTCAAGGCATATTGTCAGATTGTGATTCTTGGAGATCGTGGTGTTCTTCACATGCTTGATCTCTTTCTTCATTAGCTTCTTCTCAGATAGATAGGTCAACCATCTAATGCTTCTTGTGAGAGCATTCCTTCATTGCTTGCTTTTGGACTTGCAAGCGTTTCTTCTTGCTTCTTAGTCAGCAATCTTATGCTCCTTATGTGAGCATATTCTTTTGTTGACCTTCATTGCATTGTGGTACATGCCTTCAAGCATAAGGCATGTTCTTGGTGAAAGAGATTCTTTCATGCTTGATCATGTTATAGAACTATACCTATGAATTAATAATATAAATAATAACATGACTTAAACTTTGATGCATACATACCTCATCTTGATTCTCCTTTGATCATCCTTTGGTGTGGGCCTTCTTGCTTCATCTTAGCTTGCTACATATCATTCTTTTCTTGAAACCCATGAATGGGATTCCCAATGAGACATTTGCTTTGGTTCATGAACGTTCTTTTGAAGATTCCATCATAGGATCTTTAAAGATCCTTACCTTGCAAATGTTTCCTTTCTTTTGATGATGTAGGTCTTCTAAGATTCTCATCATGAGCAATTTTTCTTTCATCATTTATGAGGTCCTATACTAGGTATGCTTTCTTCTACATGAATATCTTGAGCTATATATGCCATGCTCCCATATTCTAGAAGATATTTCTACTTATGCATTCTTGTTTTTATCATAAATGCTACATCTACATGAATATCTAGAACTCTATGTACATCATGATACTAGATTCTAGAGGATGTTTTTAGCCATGCAATTTTAATTTATTCCTATATGCTCCTATCCTACTCAAAACTTTGAAAGAAGTCTAGAAGTAAAGAGTTTGACCTAGTCATAGTAGAGATCTGGAGGATCTTCCTTCTTTTGCTTATTTCCTTCTTCTTTCAACTCTTGAGTCATGTGAGCTTCTTCCCTCTTTCTTTTGTTGTTGTTGTCCTTCTTAAGCTTAGGGAAATTCCTTTTGTAATGTCCATATTCTTGGCATCCAAAACATTGGATCTTGGACATGTCTTTGTTGTTTGTTCTTCGTGGACCAAACTTGCCAAATTTACCCTTTCTTTTGGCCATGGTAGCAAATGCTTGCTCCTTTGATCCCACATCTTCTTTTGCCTTAAGTCTGGTTTCCTCTATTCTGCATAGAGACCACATTTCACTGAGAGTGGTTTCTTTCTTCTTGGCATATATGCTAGATGTGAAGTTTCCCCACTCCTCAGGTAGAGCATTGAGTACTACAGTTGTCATCTCTCTATCAGACACGACTTCCCCAAGCTCTTGAAGTTGATCTCTCATTTCAGAGATTTTCATGAAGTAGGGAGTTATTCCTTCCTTTGTTATCTTCATCTTGTATAATTCGTTCCTCAGAGATATTACTTCTTCGTTTTTGGATACCGAGAATAGCTCTACTAGCTTATCATAAATTTCTTTTGATGTCTCAAACTTGGAGACATAAGGAATGAGAGCGTCTTTGATTGATTCTATCAGAATCCTTTGATCTCTTGTCTCATCCTTACTGTACTTGGCTAAGGCTTGAGTTTGTTCTTTAGCAAGGACAGTGATATTCCCTTTGACATGCTCTAGGAGTTCATTCTCCTTAACTAGTAGATCAATCCTCTTCTTCCATGCAAGAAAGTTATTGGTACCTACCTATTTATTGCTTTCCTTGCAAAAAGACATTGATGTATATTAAGAAGGGGACATGTACTTACTTGATAGACTTTGAGATGTAATGGATTTGCTTCCTCCTTGCAGGCTTAATGTCTTGTCTTCCCTGGATCTTGATGTTCTTCGAGTTGCCTTCTTCAAGTGGACTTGCCTGGTGATGAGGTTTGCTTGAAGACTTGTAGCTTGATGTAGGCCCTGCTTCAATCTACTCTTCTATGTAGGAGCCTTTATATAAGGCTCTTCTTCTAGCTTTGTAAACCTTCTTGATGGATGATGGATTGTAGACCCTTCTTGTCCTTGAAGTGATTGGAACTTCTAGGCTTGATGCTTCAACTTTGTAGATGCTTCTCCCTGATGAGTGTTCTTTGGTTGCCCTTTCCTTGATGTGTCACCTTAGCTCTGATACCATGTTGAAGAATCTAGGGCAAAGAAGTGTAGTGTGATTCTTCGTTCCTTGATAACAATTTGTGGAGTATTTTTACTTTTCTTGTTACCTTATTCTTTTTCTTCTTATTATCAATTCAGATGTGTGTACTTCATCAAACTGCTATCAAAACATAAAAACAAGAACCCAAGATGTTGGCTCTCTGCCAGGGCCAAAACCTCTCTACTCTTGAGAGGAAAACCCTTTAGTGAATTTCTCTTAATGAAGCTTCTATTGATCAATGCCAACCCCTAGACCCCTGACTAAGAGATCCTCCAAGCACAATTCAAGTCTTTACTCCTTTCTGCACCATATACCTCAACACTTCTTCCGACACTTTGTTCTCCGGCACTTCGTCCTCCTTCTTCCGGTACTTCGTTCTCTTACTATGAATCTTGTTCTTCTTCCTTAAGTCTTCTAGATGAGATGTTCTTCTTTGATCCCTTGCTCAAATATACTTCAACTTTGACCAACCGAAATCCTTCTAGAGTGTATGGCTGTTCTGCTGCCCTAGTTTCTCGCACGTGTGGAGAGTACCCTTATTGTATTAGGTCTTTCTTCCTTCGCTAGAGAGAGGGGCTCCTTCGCTTGTCTGGAGAGACCTTGTGAGCATAGTATCAAACCCAAACAACACAAAACTGTGTATTGTTGTCCCTGTTGTTACAACCGCGGATTTCTCCTCCTCTTCCTCACACGTGTGACTGTTTCTAGCCCTAGAAACAGTCCTTTGCCTCGTTGTCCCTTCTTCCTTCTTTGCTGCACCTTATAGACCTTTTCCCATGGCTTCCCTCGTTCCTCCTTGTCTTCTTTTCTTTGCGGATTTCAAAGCTTGAGGGTACGTTATGTTTGGAGTAGACAGCCTCTATAAATAGAGAATTGTCCCTCCACTTAAGCCAACTTGTAGGCCGACTTGACTAGCTGTGAGCGGGCCGACTTGGAGAGTTGTTTGTAGGTTGATTTGGAGGGTAGATTGGTGGCTGATTTGCTAAGTAGACTTCATGTTGATTTGGGGTAGCATTGGATGTGCTCTAGCCACAAAAATTGGTGGAGAGGCTAAAGCACATGAGATCTCCAATACCCAGAAATGGTTTGGGCAGATTCTAAACAGTTTGGGAGATATTAAAATAATTAATATTTCTAAGGGAGTTAGAAGGGTCCAAAAGTCATGGATCAAGCCAGAGTTAATCTTAATCGTTGATTAGGGACTTAATCTCGGTCGTAGAATTGTCAACTAGAAAAGTATAAGAGGAGGCTTGAGGGGCTTAATCGTTGATTAGGGACTTAATCTCGACCGTTGAACTGTCAACGAGAAAAGTATAAGAGGAGGCTTGAGGGTCACTTGGAGAACACATCGAATTGATCAAGATTTCGATTTTTTGGGGTAAGGTTTGCTAAGGAAGTCAAAAGAGTGATTAGAGTTGCAGCTGAGGGGCAGTGAATACAAAAGCAGAGAGGCGGAGAGGGTACTGGGAGAATTAGCGCGAAAGCTGGGAGAGAGGGACGTAGAGCCAGCTAGAGGCCACGCAAAGCCAACTAGAGCCCACGCAGAGGCAGCCAGGAGTTGCGCAGTGCCTCAGAGAGCCAACGTCGATGGCGCAGAGGCTCTAGAGGCTAACGCAGTTCCTCCAAAGGTTGACGCAAGGGTTATTGGGTTGACGTTAGGCCAGGAAGGGCTGACGTAGTCCCTAGAGACAAACACTGGGGGTTTTCGTGGGGCAAATTGGAGCTGGGAGCTGTCGGAGTGTTTATCCGTGGCTTTAGTCGGAATATCTGCTTTCGAGTAGAGAGGTACTACTGCCGAGATTATTCTCTGTTGGGTGAGCCCATTTTGGCACCCAGATTGTATTCAAAAACTGTATAATAATAAAACCCTCAAATACCTGCACCGATTTTCCTGCATTGGGTTTTTCCGGGGACATTGGTCCAAAACCAACGGTGTCACTTGTATGCCTGTTTTGTTTGCTTGAGTTGATGATCTGTAATGTGTTGAGCATGTACTTGTATTTATTTCCAGTATTTACATGGTAAATAACTTGTTAATTAACGAGAACAAGTAGGCATAAATAAATCAGAAAAGTACATGAAGGGTTTCTAACAGTTAGACTTAGAAATTCCAACATGGTATCATAGAGTGGCTGCAGATCACAGGAGGAGAACTAAGGACATCAACCGAGCAGAGCAGCAGCAGCAGAAAACAACTATCCCAAGTGACAGAAGTTGTTCCTAGTAGAGAAGTAGCAAGGAAGAGGTGACACAATACCTGCGTCATCAAGTTTGAGCCGAGAAGAGGATGAGCGCAATGGCAGAGGAGCAGACTCGACCTACGCAGTGCCCTGTCATCTTTCTCGGTCAAGAAGGATTGATGCCCATGGCCAAGAGGTGTGGATTTTGCTGGTGTCGAGATTTCGCAGAGCATAGAAGCTCTAACCTTCAGCTTGTTGGGGCTTAGGAGGTTGTGGTAAGTTGCAAAGTGAAGCTAGTGGGGTACTGTAGTCAGAATAGTACCTAACAGAGCAAGACCAAGGAGGAGGGAGTTGCTACCGAGGATTTCTAGCCAAGAAATCTGAATCAGTGGTGCAGCTACACTAAGGATCAGAGTGGGGGCGTCTCCACATTGGAATAGGGGTTTCCAAGAGGGAAATTAAGGCTTAGAGGGAGTCACAACGAGAACTTCCAGAAGGGAAGTAGAAGAGCAGCGAAATGGCAGTGAACGGAGTAAGAGACCAGGACAGACTGGATGAAGCCTCAAACTTCATAGTCTGGAAGGCCAGAATCTTATCCATTCTAAATAGGAATCATCTCAAGCAATTCGCCTTGAGGACAACAGCAGTCCTGGTTGACCCAGCTGATAACAATAAGTACGAGGATGCAATGGCAAGGGCCAAGAGCATCATCCTTGATGGGGTCAAGGACCATGTAGTACCACACATTGCCGGGAAGAATATAAAAAATGAGATGTGGGAGGCCCTAACGAAGTTGTATCAGCATACTTCCATGCAGAGGAAGATGCTACTAGAAAATCAGCTTTGGTCATACCAGATGCAGAAGGGAGAACAAATCGACCCCTTCCTCGATCAATTGAAGGAGATCCGAGATCAGCTGATTTCCATAGGAGGCACGCCGGATCAAGAATTGATGGTGAGAACAACCCTGAACGCAGTCTCAGAAGACTGGGATGTGTTTGTCCAGAGCATACTAGGAAGGGCGACCCTTCGAGATTGGGAGGAAATATGGTCGGCTCTTCGCCAAGAAGAGATCAGAAGGCTAAGCAAGGTGGGAAGCAGTGGCAAGGGGATTAGAATCAAGGAGGAAGAACAGGAGGATGCCCTAATATTTAAGGGAAAGCAAGAGAAACAGAAGAAGAAGGACCTCTCCAAGGTCAAATGCTTCAATTGTGGGGAACTGGGTCACTATGTGAGCTAGTGTCCGAGGAAGAAGAGCAAGGGAGAGGCTTCTGAGACCAAGGCTGCGCCAGCAAGGGCGAAGAAGGAATTAGAGACTGATGATGACTGTGCCATGAGTGCTCACACGCCACTTCAGCGGAAGTGGGGAGACATCAAGCTGTATTCAAACGGACTACAAGCGATGAGGGGTAGGATCCTCAAGTTACCCAACCTCTTGGATTATACCTTGCTACGAGAGCCCCGAAAAGGAGTAGCAGGACTGGCAAATGTCAGTAAAGACAGATGCGGATGAAGTAAGAGAGGGAGCTACAGTGCAGGAGTCCCGAGACAGCGTGAGGCAACAATGCAAGATGCGCAAAGTTGTGGCAGCAGCGCAGAGGTCAGAGAGGGATCACTTGTCTGTGACAGAGGGAGCTTCAGCGTCGAGAGTGTTTCTAGCCTGACAAAGATGTCAGAGTTGGGAGATTAGTTACTTACTTCTCAGTAACTGAGTTGCAGTGCAGCAGTTAGTAGTGGCAGTGTTATGGGTAGCACGATGCAACATGATGAGAGGGGTTGCATTGAAAATGCAGCAGTGGCAATGGCAAGGCCATGGGCAGCAACACGGATGCAGAGGGCGTTGTCATACAGATGCAGCAGTGGCGGTGGCAAGGCCATGAGTAGCAGTATCTGATGCAGCAGTGTAGAGGATGTTGGGCAGCAGGCCTAGCATCAACACAAGGACCGATGCCAGATGATCAAAGTGATGCTTAGTGAGGAGTATTACTAGAGCATAGTCCTTGCTAACAGGGAGTGTTGATTTGGTGTAGCATCGGATGTGCTCTAGCCACGAAAATTGGTGGAGAGGCTAAAGCACATGAGATCTCCAATACCCAAAAATGGTTTGGGCAGATTCTAAACAGTTTGAGAGATATTAAAATAATTCATATTTTGAATGGAGTCCCTAAGTCTAAACTTAGGGAAAATAAAATATTAATGTGAATTAATATAAAACTGTGTTAGAAGGGCCCAAAAGTCATGGATCAAGCCAGAGTTAATCTTAGCCATTGATTAGGGACTTAATCTCGGTCGTTGAATTGTCAACGAGAAAAGTATAAGAGGAGGCTTCAGGATCACTTGGAGAACACATCGAGTTGATCAAGATTTCGATTTTCTGTGGTAGGGTTTGTTGAGGAAGTCGAAAGAGTGATCAGAGTTGCAGCTGAGGGGTAGTGAATACAGAAGCAGAGAGGCAGAGAAGGTACTGGGAGAATTAGCGCAGAAGTTGAGAGAGAGGGATGCAGAGCCAGCTAGAGGCCACGCAGAGCCAGCTAGGGCCCACGCAGAGGCAACCAGGAGCTGCGCAGTGCCTCAGAGAGCCAGTGTGGGTGACGTAGAGGCTCTAGAGGCTGACACAGTGCCTCTAGAGGTTGACGTAGGGGTTATTGGGCTGACGTTGGGCCAAGAAGGGCTAACGCAATCCCTAGAGGCAGACGTTGGGGGTTTTCGTGGGGCAGATTGGAGTTGGGAGCTGTCGAAGTGTTTATCTAGGATTTCAGCCGGAATATCTGCTTCCAAGTAGAGAGGTACTACTGCCGAGATTATTCTCTGTTGGGTGAGCCCATTTTGGCACCCAGATTGTATTCAGAAGTTGCATAATAATAAAACCCTCATATAGTTGCACCAGTGATCCCGCATTGGGTTTTTCCGAGGACATTGGTCCAAAAAAAACGGTGTCACTTGTGTGCATGTTTTGTTTCTTTCAGTTGATGATTTGTAATGTGTTGAGCATGTACTTGTATTTATTTTCATTATTTACATGGTAAATAACTTGTTAATTAATCAGAACACGTAGGCAGAAATAAATCAGAAAAGTACATGAAGGGTTTCTAATAGTTAGACTTAGAAATTCCAACACTTCACACATTTTCCAGGGTGGTGCAGCATCCTTAAAGGAGCTTCTTGAAGGTGTCATTACATAGGATCAGACTTGACTTTGCTTGGAGGTTTCCCTTTAACGTTAATATATATTTATACATAGTGTAACATGCCCTTAAGGCCTTCAATATTTTCTCTTCGACTATTTGACTTACCTATAGCACTTTAACATGTGCTAGACCTACTTCAATGAGCAAGAAACTCATTGTCATATATTATAAAAATAATATTTCTTTTCTTGAAAAAGTACAAATATCAATAGTACATTTAGGAAGACTGAACCTAGTTACACTTCCTTCAACAAAAATAGATACATAAAGCATAAAACCCATGCTTATAAATAATTTTTCTTTTATAAAAAATATATATATATATTTTTCTTTATTTTTGACAAAGTACATTACATCATGACTCAAATACAATTATGAAGACCAATACTAGTTACATTTCTCAACACTCCCTCTTAACTAGGGAGGTATTCATAATTGTTCAACCACTACAAGGTTGACCTCAATTTGAAATGTTATAACAAGAGTACAACAACAAATGCAATGCTAGGGATACCCTTACTGCCAAGGTATCCTCTCAACAGGGACTAAGGTGTCATCAAGGCAACAGCACCTATAGGTACCATCAGGTTACAGCCCTGGAATCAATATAGATACCATCCAGGCCTCCATGCCCAGACACCAACCCTCAAGGATCTAGGTATCATCTACAAGGTCGGAGCTCCACAAGACCAATGATACCCTCCCTCACCGGAAGCCAGACATCATCAAAGTCGGCCAAGATGTCCTCCCAAGTACCCATCATACAAGCAGTTCATTGTACTTATTAACTACATGTCTAATCATTAGAACATCTAGTAGCTTCATAACCCCAACCAATATTAATACTTTCAATATATATGTTCATATACGCTAGCACAAAACAGGGTCTTCAACCATTTTGATGTTGCTTAGTTCGTCATATTATGCAAACACATCTCGACAAAAGCTTCCTTCTTAAACTTATCCTGCAACACCAAACTCAGCCTCAGCACTTCTTCAAACCATCTGAATCTTGTTGATAGCTTCATCCTCATGGCCTTCACATCATGTTATCAACTACGGAGAAGATTCACTTTTCTTTATCCAAGCTTCTTCTCAACTAGGGGACAAGTTCATTAACAACTTTATTCAAACAAGCTCTTTCTTTCGCATTATCATATCATCAGAGAACTTTGACCTTCCAAAATTTCATTCTTTCAAGAACATCATTCTATATCTTCATAAGGTAACAAGGTCATCTTCAATGCCATCAATATTCTTACAGCTCCCACTTTTCATCATGCTCATCATCATCATTAAGTTATCATGAAATATGAGGTAGGTAAGCATCTTCAACATCTTGAAGCCTATGTGCCTGCAAATCTTCAACAAGTACAACCAAGCACAAATATATATGTACAGGAGAGCATGAAGTCATTTTTATCAAGGGATATCATTTCATCACAATGAGAACATCTAGGATAGTTGAAACTTAAAATTTCAAATTTCCTGTCATTCCCTTAGAGGTACAAACCACCTAATAAGGTCCTTCATTAACCTTTCCTACCCAAGAAGGTATCACTAGTACAAGTTCAAAGCCCCCAATTTGGAAGGGAAACCCACTATGAAGTTCTCATTTCTGCCCTTGATTATCAAGCTTATTTACTCAATTGCACTAATGAATCATTGTATTGGAAGGTGAGGAGACGCATTGGATATTATACAAGATTGCAGTGGGTTTTCATCTTGGACTTGGCCTCCCTATACGAGATCGAAGCCCTCCAAAGGATCACAGTGGAATTTGTAGGTTTAGAGATGAGAGCCATGGGCCTCCATTCATGCAGAGCATTGATTGCCATACCATGGGCTTCTTCAGCACCACCATTTGCTTGCTCGTACCCCAATTATTCAGATATATGATGCACTTGGACCACGTTGCCCCAGTCAACTACACATTGCACTCGACACCTGGCAGTTGTTCCAAGGCCCAGAAGAGGTTGTCTTTCCTTGGGAGGCATGGGAGGGCATGTGTCATCTTCTAGCCCTCATTGATGGTGCATCGATTTGATTTTGAGCCACTTGGAGACCCATGACACTCATTTGGAGCCCACAAAGTGTTAGTTTTTGTAGCGTCAAATGTGTTCTAGCCACGAGATTTGGTGGAGAGGCTAGAATACATGTATTCTTAATGGCAGAAGTGTCCTCAGACACATAATTTTATTAATCAGAAAAAAATAATTACATAATTGATTTGCAAGAGCTTACACCAGAACTACTAAACACTCTTGCAATGAGCTATTTATAAGCTCCATGTCCTAACTACCTCTAATTATGGATCACTTATTAAATAACAAGTGTCCATTTACATTAAATGCTATTCAAACCAACTAGCTAACTAATCTCCTAAAATAGAGCCTAAGATACGACACATTTGGAGAGTCATAT
>APFE031097662.1:17440-113440 GCA_000404065.3 Pinus taeda
AAATTAATAATTATTTTATTCTAATTTTATAACCTATGATAATAAATTATTTTTGGATTTATTATTGTTTTATAAGAGAGGCTAACATTCCCCCCCTCAATGATAAATCCAAAATAAGAACGAGGAACCATCTTCCAAGTTCTCATGTTGATCCTTAAAAGCATTGCCTGAAAAAACCACCAAATCTGGATGCTGAAGAAACTGCAATATGAAGAGACTAAGTCAGCTGCATGACTGATTCATCTCGAAAGGATGCTTGACAACTCCATCATGTGCCAAGCCGCAAAAGGATCCAACTGTCCTTTGCTTGAAAACAACATCCGGTGTCCACTGACACAATTGGATGATCGCCCACTGGCGAATTTGCTGAAGCTCACTGCTGATGACAAATGCCCACTGGCGAATGAAGATGCCCACTGGTTGCTTCACTGATGTTGTCGAGACTTTTAGTCGGACAACCACTTGTCAATTTCATTGACAGTTCCCCCCTTTATCCGCTGAAAGGAGAGACAATATTCTCCAAAATATATCTGAACTCCCCCCCTTCAGGTGTAGGAGAGTTTCAATGTTGTACTCCCTCGTTCAACTGCATGAGAGTACCATCATCGGTTTACTGCTGGTTGCACTATGTGTGATTGTAGTCGGTTGTAGAACTGAGACAATCTTTTGACTGTGGATGACCATTCCCAAGGATCGATCCATTCATAATGTATCTTCAATCTGGCTGATTTTTGTTGGTTGCGACATTTTTCTGAGGAATGATTGGGCTTGCCACAATGGCAACAAGGTTGGACATCAAAACACTGATCTTCCATATGGCCTGTTCTTTGACAATGAGAACATTTCGGTTGGACGTCAACTTCAGGTTGCGTGCAATTCTGTTTGTCTACAACTTTCTCAGAACCTACTGAGGTGAGTGATTCAAGAAATCCTGCACTCGCGAACTTAATTGGCTTGGAATAATCTGGGATATGTAAGTTGGTGTCATCAGTGACATATCCTAAGCCTCGTCGATTCTTGTTATCTTGAATTTCTTCCCAGGGCTTGATGATGGGTTTGGAAGAAATTTGAATTTGATAATGAACAACTTCAACACTTGAAGTTGTTTGGATGAGTGATTTGGAATCAACATCTTTATCTTTATCTATATGGTTGAATGACTTGGAAGAAGCACTCTTTTGTTGCAGCTCATCTCTTTGTAGTTGTGTCTCGAGTTGAAGAAATTCAATGGTTTCATGTGTTTGTTGTAAATGCCGTGAAAGATCAGCAAGAGTTTCTTTGCTGATGTGCACCATGTCTTCATCACTGGAGATGAGCAAACTGTGAAGAATGTTTAACAACTGAATATGTTGTGCCATCTAAACTTGCTTACTTGAAAACAGGCTCTCTTGTAGGATGTCGTGCTTTGAACTGTTGCACTTGATTTTGTTACTTGGATGACAGGCTCGCTTGCTATGGGACTTGAATGGCACGCTCGCTTGATTTGTTGCTTATTGCACTTGCTGGGAACACTTGCTAGAGTTGTAGAAATTTCTTGCTTAAACTCTGGAATTCACGCTCGTTTGATGACGATCGCGTTTGTTTAAGCGCCCACTTGACTTACTTGATGAATTCACATTCACTTGAATGAATAGCCACGCTCGCTTGATGTCGATGTCAACTTACTTGATTGATTTTACTTGTTGGATGATTACTGCAATAAAATTCACTCTGGCTCGCTTGATGTGTTGATTTTTGCACTGAATGAATTTGGTTGAATGAATAATCACGCTCGCTTGCAGGAGATGTAAACTTGTTGCTTGTTTTCTTTAGAGTTAAAATTCATGCATTCACTTGATTTTGCTTTAAAGGAAGGGTGTCGAACACTGTCGAAAATGCACCCAAAAAAGCTTACAATGATTTTAATGACTCACATAAAACAAAGAATTCACTTGTATTAATCTGACGAAGTGGAATAGAATTGACGCACTTGACTTCTAATCAAATCAAAATGTGGGTGTCGGTTTCAACCGAGAATGCACCCTTACAATTCAATGTAGTTTGCGTTTTATTACAAGTTCAATAATGTTGATGTAGACTGTGCGTTGAATCATTGAAGTTTAGAGATTCATTAACTTGATTGTAGTGATGTAGACTTTGCTTTGAAATGCTGGAATTTGTAGATTCATGAACTTGATTGTATTTGAGTGAATTTGTTTGTTGAGGTAGAATGCCGATGTTGAGAACTTTGATTATTTGTTGCAGCTATGTGGTGTGTTTGCTTTATGTATGCGATATTAAATGAAATTATCGATGTGTCACAACTAGACACAAATCAAAAGGCAAAAACATGAAGCCATAAAACACATGCGCCAGCAAGCACACATAGTGTACCTTAGATCCCCTTATTCAATTTCGGGCGGATCTAGGACACATAAAAAAAAAAAATGATATCTTTATTAATCACTGAGTACATTTGAAGCAATGATAATGCCAAGCTGACAACCCTTTGAAACAATTCGCCTTCAAAATCTGAATGGATAGTGACACGATCCCTCTCAAAGTAAAACAATACTTTGAATTACAAAAACTTTCCCTTATCACTCCAAATACAAAATAAGACACTTATATCTCCACAAAATATTCTTCAAATGTACAAAATGTAATGCACCTTATCGCTTCAAATACAAACAAAAACACTCCTTAGTTCTTCAATTACAAAGAGCCAAAAACCATCCTTTCAACTCACAATCTCACCACTTTCATGCATATAAAAATGCATCTTCAATTTTATGTCAAGTAAATCCACTCACTGGGCAATTGCAACACAAGTAGAAGCTCCTTTTTTAAAAAAAATCACTTATGGTCATAAAACCATAGTCATTCCTCTCGCATTCATCTTATTCCTCCAAATTAAATATGATTTTAATTGCAAATCACAATTACAATTAAAAAAAACTCCAATTACTAACTCCACTTTGTAATTTCATTGACTGGAACACTGGAAATTACCTTAAAATTCTAGCACACAACCTAGTTGGAATGCTGGCTGATTGGAACGCTGGCAAGATTCACAATATTTTTCATTTTGGAAAATGTCTGGACCTCCTGCAATGGCTTTTGCTTCAACTCCTCGCTTACACCACTATCGCTGCTATCATCAGACCTTCGCTTCCGTTTAGTCTTCTTTCTCTGGCTCTTGAATAGTATATTCAGAAACTTTCCCACATCGACTCAACGTATAAATACAAATTAAATTCCACAACAGAGGTCGAAAGAAGCAGGTTAGACTGGTTCAAAAGAATACGAGAATTGCCTGTGTAGGAGTTTACAGGTTATAAGTGGGTGCAGATCAAAAGAATACGAGAACTGCTCCTCTGGGACACTTTATACTTTCCTGTGCGATTCATGCTGAGCATTACGTTGGCGACATTGGACCGTCAGAAGTAAAAAGAAAGTAGGAGTAAGTCCCAAAACAGAGATTGAAAATATGCAATGAAAGGAATGGCTATTGTTATCATGGGCGTCACAGGTTCTGGAAAATCGACAATTGGGTCACGTCTTGCGAAAAGCATACATTGTATGTTCATTGATACTGATGACTTTCACTGTTTTGAGAATAAAGAAAAGATGCGAAATGGAATTCCCTTGACAGATGAAGATCGTCTGCCATGGCTAGAGGCAGTCCGTGATGCTATGATAGATTATATAATAAAGGGTAAGATTGTCGTTATAGCTTGTTCTGCTCTACAACCAAAGTACAGAGACATCCTTCGAACAGAGGCAAAAAAAAATTATAATAAAAAATGAATTTTAGATTTAAAAAATCTAAAATCAGTGATAAAATTTATTCTCCTTTTAAACAAAACTGTACAATTTCCATACCAATGATTTGCTGGCCAATTGAATGGAGTTTTCCAAGACTTTGTTGAGCTGAAATCCCCTCAAATCCACTGCTGGAATCTCCTTCTCAAATCAACTGTAGCATTACCATAGCTCTGATACCACAATAATGGCAGAAGTGTCCTCAGACACATAATTTTATTAATCAGAAAAAAAATAATTACATAATTGATTTGCAAGAGCTTACACCAGAACTACTAAACACTCTTGCAATGAGCTATTTATAAGCTCCATGTCCTAACTACCTCTAATTATGGATCACTTATTAAATAACAAGTGTCCATTTACATTAAATGCTATTCAAACCAACTAGCTAACTAATCTCCTAAAATAGAGCCTAAGATACGACACATTTGGAGAGTCATATCTTGTTACAACAATATACTAATTTCTAATTGTCTCCATTAATTAATTAATCATTCTAGAATAATAATTATTAATTTAATATCTTAAATTAATAATTATTTTATTCTAATTTTATAACCTATGATAATAAATTATTTTTGGATTTATTATTGTTTTATGAGAGAGGCTAACAATTCTCTAATACCCAGATATTGTTTCTGGAAATTCCACCTAGAGACAATTTAATTAGATTTATTAGTCAGATTTTAATATTTCCTAAGTCATGGTGAGAATGTTCTAGAAATGTACATGGATCGATTTCTAGTTAATCCTACCCATCAATTAAGATTTAATCTTGGTCGTTGAAGTCTCTACAAAGGATTATAAGAAGTCGTCAATGGGGCTTGGAGAAGTCACACCAAATCAGTGGAGCATTTGATTTTGCTGGGAAATCGATCTCTAGAGTAGCAGCATTCAGTTGCCAAAGGTGGTTCAGTGAGATCAAAGTAGTGAGAGAGGGGCAGACATAGTGAGGTCGGAGGAAGCTTTTCCAATGCCGGCAAGTACAATGCAGAGAGGCAGTGATTGCCACATAGACATAGCACAGAGGCAGCGCAAAGCCCTCTAGAGGAGATTTTCGTTTTGCTAGGGAGAAGTCGAGACTCAATGCCAGAAGCTGGATAGAGGTTCCAGAGGTTAGGGGAATCAGTTTCCCAAACAACAGCTGATGAAACAGTGAGAGGTGACGCAGTTCCGAGCTAGAGGGACTTAGTGGTTGTGCAGGCTGACGCAGAGAATGTGTAGAGGTAGCAAGGGATAGCTTAGTTTCAAGCTGAGGTCAATGTCGGATTGCCTGTGTAGTGAGGAATTTTCCTCACTAGTTATTTTTGCCAGTTTTCCTTTGTTTGGATAGCCAGTTTGGGCATCCATAGTTTGTACTCAGATTTTCACTACTACATAATATTAAAACCCTCAGTTGCTGCACCGGTTTTCCCGAGTTGGGTTTTTTCGGGGACTTATTCCAAAAATAACGGTGTCATATTGTGTGTATGCATCTATTTCTTCCAGCGTTTTTATTTCTTCCGCAGTATTTGTTTTGTGAAGGTTGCAGTGTATTTGTTTCGATATTTGTCGTAGCACACAACAAATAATTTTTAATTAAATTAACAAATAGAAGAAATAACATCAGTTGTTGCAATAGGATTCGAGGTTAGCCGAATTTTCACATGGTATCAGAGCACAGATTGTAAGCCGGAGAGCTCAGTAGCAGAAGGGAAGAGGAATTTCATAACTCTGTGTAAGAAGTAGTTCGAAACCCTAAGAGACAGTGCAGTTTCTTGGTCAGGAGGGCAATTTCTTGAGGAACAATCGATTTCTCTGAGAGAGCGACAGAGAAATTGGATTTCTCCAGTTCGAGGATTATTAGAGGCAGAGGGAGCAGCTAGTATTTTCCTTGCAAAGCAGATCTCTAGCTAGACGCGGTATTTTGCAGCAGTTTCTAGTGCAAAATAGTGTCAGGAGGAAGAAAGAGCACACATTGAGGGAAATTTTCCTCAAGGGACTTCTAGCTTCAGAAGTTCAATTTTCTCTTGCAAAGCATTAGTCGTTGTGAGCATATTTACTCACTCCAATAGGAAGTGCGTAGAGCCTAGCAACAACTGAGTCGAAGAGAAGAGGAGGATTTCGACTTATTTTGCTAAGATGGCCATTGTCGAACTATGAGATCAAGACAGGTTGGACGGTGCTTCCAATTATGTCATCTGGAAGGCAAGGATGTCCTTCCTTCTAGATGAATATGGCCTGAAGCCATTCATAGATGTAGTGGTAGCTATCCCCACAGATGCAAATCAGCTGAAGGAATACCGAAAGGAGATGGCGAGGGCAAAGAGGTTGATTCTTGACAGTGTTCGAGATCACATTGTATCACACATAGCGAGCCAGGGAACGACCAAGGAGATGTGGGATACACTTTCCACGCGATAGCAAGGCACTTCTGAGCGGCGAAAGATGTACTTGGAGGAAAAGTTGAGATGCACCAGGATGCAAAAGTGGGAACACATAGACCCATACCTCACCAGGATTTAGGATATTCGGGATCAACAACCAGCTATTGGAGCAGCACCTCAAGCCACAGAGCTAGTATGATTGGCACTCAACAATGTCTCCGAGGAGTGGCAAGTTTTCATCCAAAGCATTTTAGGCAGAGAAACCTTGCCAAAGTGAGATAGGATGTGGTTTGATTTGCAGCAAGAGGAGTTGAGGAGAGACTTAGTGAAGAGCTCCATCAATGGCAACAGCAGCAGCAGGTCGAAGCAAGTAAAGGAGGAGGAGGATGTGCCCCTCACATCGAAGGGTCCCAATCAGGGACAGGGGAAGCAGCGAAAAAAGGACTTGTCAAACGTCAAGTGCTTCAAATGTGGTGAGTTTGGTCACTACAGAACCCATTGTCCTCTTAGGAAGAAGGAAAAGGAGGAGAAGTAGGACCAGGCGGCAAATCATGCCGAGATTGATAGGTTGTCCTCCAGGTTGGAGGAAGACTTCGCCATGTTTGTTGACATACCCCCAGGAGTAAAGTGGGGTGACTTGGAATTGTAGCCTCAAAGTGCTACAATGGGTCGGATTCTTGAGGAGGTCCACCTCTTGAATCAGTTCCTTGCTACAATATTTCAGTAGCAGGATGGATCAATGGCAATAGATGCAATCATATGCCAGAGTGGTAGATGCAAAGTCTAGTTGCATGTCAGATGTTGGGGAGCACAGTGCAGAGTTCACAGCAGTGCAGTTGGCACAATGCAGAGTCAGTAGTAGCGCAGATGCCTCAGTGACAATGCAAATACTAGCAGTAGTTAGAGACTCAGGGGACAGATGTATCATACTAATCACAGTTGATTCAGTATTTCGGATGCTTTTCAGTTGCAGATGTTGCAGTTGTAGCAACAGCGGATGAGAGGGAGTTGCAGTGTCGATGCAGTGTTGGCAACAATTCAGCAGGGTCAACAGTAGCACAAATGAAGCATATATCAGAGTTGCGCAATGGTTAGTGGGAAGCAGCAGCGTGACAAGAGATGATGCAGATACAGGGTGTTGTTTCAGTGGGTTGCAGCACTAGAACACATTCCTCGCTAAGAGGGAGTGTTCGTTTTTGTAGCATCGGATGTGTTCTAGCCACGAGATTTGGTGGAGAGGCTAGAATACATGTATTCTCCAATACGCAGAAATCGTTTCTAGAAATTCCACATTGAGACAACTTAATTAGATTTATTTGTCAATTTTTAATACTTCCTAAGTCTAAACTTAGGAAATATGATTGATTAATTAGAATTAATTAAGTCATGGTGAGAATGTTCTAGAAAAGTACATGGATCAATTTCTAGTTAATCCAACCCATCGATTAAGATTTAATTGTGGTCGTTGTAGTCTTAACAAAGGATTATAAGAAGAAGTCGATGGGGTTTCGAGAAGACACACCAAATTAGTTGAGCATTTGATTTTGCTGGGAAATCGATCTCCAGAGTAGCAACATTCAGTCGTCGAAGGTGATTCAGTGAGATCGAAGCAATGAGAGAGGAGCAAAGATAGTGAGGTTAGAGGAAGCTTTTCCAGTTCCGGTGAGTACATTGCATAGAAGCAGTGATTGCCATAGAGAGGCAGCGCAAAGCCCTCTAGAGGAGATTTTCGTTTTGATGGGGAGAAGTTGAGACTCAGAGCCAGAACCTAGATAGAGGTTCCAAATGCCGGGAGAATTAGTTTCCTAGATAGTAGCTGACGAAGACGGTGAGAGGTGACGTAGTTCCAAGCTAGAGGAACGCAGTGACTACGTAGGCTGATGCAGAGACTGCGCAGAGGTAGCAAGTGATAGCTCAGTTCGAGCTGAGGTCAGTGTCGAATCACCTGTGGAGTGAGGAATTTTCCTCACTAATTATTTTTGCCAATGTTCCTCAATTTGGATAGCCATATTGGCCATCCATAGTTTGTACTCAGATTTTCACTACTGCATAATATTAAAACCCTCAATTGCTGCATCGGTTTTCCTGAGTTGCATTTTTCCGGGGACTTAGTCCAAAAATAACGGTGTCATATTGTGTGTGTGCATCTATTTCTTCCAACGTTTTTATTTCTTTTGTGGTATTTGTTTTGGGAAGGTTGCAGTGTATTTGTTTTGATATTTGTCGTAGCACACAACAAATAATTTGTTTAATTAAATTAACTTATTGAAGAAATAACATCAATTGTTGCAACAGGATTCGGGGTTAGCAGAATTTTCACACAAAACCCAAATAGGGGTTTGGAGATGTTTTGCAGCACAAGGAGGGTACCTCCCTTTTCATCATGATTTCTAAGGCCCTTTCTCACATTTTTAGTACATCAGGCCTCAACACTATCCCATTAGGCCTCCACGCATGCATGACACCATCTCACAATTTTAGTACATCAGGCCTCAACACTATCCCTTTAGGCCTCCACACATGCATGACACCATCTCACAATTTTAGTACATCAGGCCTCAACACTATCCCTTTAGGCCTCCATGCATGCATGACGCCATCCTTGTGTGGGCCTAGCAAGGAAATTCAATTTAATTTTGAAGCTATCATGGTTGGCTTGTAACCATGGGTGGGTTACTTAGCATGTAAAGAGGGCTTTGTCTTTTAAAATTTGAACTCATAACTCTTGTATAAATAGGAGAGACCTAGTCTCATCCTAGACATCACACTTGGGATTTTTACCTCATAAGAGATTTTCGAACCTACAATTTGTGGATGGTTTTTGGAGCTTTTGGATGAATTTTGATGTTTGGATAATTTCGCTATCTTTCTTACAACTTCAAATTGGTATTGTTATGGATAGATATGTTCTTCACTATCTTGTAAGTGTTCTTTATTGATAAATTTTTTATTTTGTTGATGTCAAATGCATGGAATATTGTCTCAAGGTTATTAACATGCCCTAATTGTTGAAATATTGTCCAAAAATTGTAACTATTGGGAAATTTTAAATGTATTACTCATAGATAGTGAATGAATGAACATTCCTAGGGGATAATTGCCTTTGCATCCTCGAAACTTCATCAACAAGTGTCATCGAAGTGTAAATATCTAAAGGTGTAGCGAAGTTGCTTCCATTAGGTCTCCTTGAAAGAGCGAGTTGCCAATATTGAGATTATCCTTGACTCTGTAGCCTCCCAATCGTTAGGCACTGATCTTAAATCCTTGGTGATCATTCAAAACTCAAAGATTATCTTTCTCTTCACCTTTGTTTTTCATCCCTTTAAGGATAAGGAGGCTCCCCTAGAGCTTGGTGTAAAATCTTTTAATCGAGGACGTTTTGAATTTCGTTTGGATAGTATTCTTCCTTAGTGTCTCCTCTAGGGATCCTCAAGTTTTGGAGGAATTCCCACAGTGGAATCTCCATAAATTTGATGCCCTAGCCATCACATCAAGAGGGAACCCTAGAAGCTAATCGTTCAAATTGGAGATTCGTTGAAGGCATTTGCTTTAGTACTTGTTGAAGTAAATCGCTCATTTCCTTTACTCTTGTCTACCTTGACCTTGGACGTGTTCATATCTCATTATATACTTCAACCCTATGTCTTTTGTAGCTATCTTTCAAAGGGGGTTTTTGTGAAAGGTCTTACTAGCTTCTCCCAAAGCTCATACTTTTGTCGAATCTTTCCATTGAATGAGCCACCTTTCCTCACTTAAAAACTATAATAGACACATATCTCTCACAAGTAAGTAATATTGGTACTCCTCCCGTCGGTGAAAATTCGAGAAGAGTAGGGGACTTAGGTTATGATGACAGTGGGCCTCTGTCCCAAGACTTGTTGTTCCCTCTAGCTTTTGCCTATTCACAAGACCTACTAGTTTGTGCAACAACACTGCTGAGAAATCCAAGGAGTGGCAGTTAAAAGATTTCTCTTATTATGACATTATCTTGTGATGTTTTCATTATTAGTATTTGATCTTTTGAATTATCTTTTCTTATCATCAAGACTAATTCCAAGCAACAAATAGAAGAGAACCTAAGTTGCAGGAAACGCAGGGGGAGGGGTCGTTTCCGTACGGAAACGAAACGGAAACGCGTTTCCGCGTACTGTACGGCGTGGAAACGCGTTTCCGTCCATACGGGCGCGTTTCCATCCGTACGGGCGCGTTTCCCGAAATGGAAACGCGCCCGTACGGACGGAAACGCGTTTCCACGCCGTACGAGCCCCGTTTCCCACAAAATAACACTTGTTTTTAAATTTTTTTTTTTTTCTAATTAATTTTTAATTTTTTTTAGGGTTTCTAATCACTTCTAGAAACCATTTCTAAAGTTATAAAATAGCAGTGCCTCTCATTCTCTCATCACACTATTCTGCTGCTTCTATTTTTGATGAGGATTGGTTATGATGAGGATTAGTCTTTTTGTGACTTGTCTCTATAGTTCTTGCAGCCTTATAGTCTTTATTGTACTTGCAGCCTCTATATACTAATATAAATAAAGGCTGATTTGGATTTTCCAGTTCCTATATTTTTTATTTTCATTATGTGATGACTCATGAGTAAATGTGATCATTGTGATGTAAATTTAATCTTAAATGTTAAAATGTTTAAGTAAATGTATCATAAATTCATTAATGCTTTATGATTGCACATATATATATTAATAATTTTTAAATGTTTTAATATAATATATATATATATATATATATATATATATATAATATATATATATATATATATATATATATATATATATTCGCGTTTCCCCGTTTCCAAAATTTAGGGAGGTCGCGTTTCGTTTCGCTTCCGCGTTTCGTTTCGCTTCCCCGTTTCCCCGTTTCGTGCAACTTAGAAGAGAACACAAGATGTAGGCACGCTACCAGGGCAAAACCCCACTCTAGGGGAAAACCCAGTCAAAATTCTTCGTTTAGTAGATTCAAGATGAGACGACCAAGACCCTTACCATTTACACTCAAGACTACCTCCATCAAGTCATCCTCCTTTCACTATGTTTGCATACCAAGATCCATGTCATTGTCTTAACACCGAATTCTTGTCACTGAGTTTGCATCGAGTACTTCCCACTGAGTTTGCATCGCGACATCATTACTACAATGCCATCGAGACCGAGATCTTACCATTGTAATAGTATTGAGATCTTATCATAGTTATAACATCGAGACCTTCTTACTGTGATGACACCAAAACCTTCTTACTGTTGTGGACCCTCATCATTGTAGTTACATTGGGACAAATATTGCACTGAGATCTTCATTGTTGTAACACTAAGCCCTTATCATTGTAGTTATATCCTTAAACTTAGACCAAACCATTATCATTGTAGCTATACCCTTGGCACTAAAACCTTCTTATTGTGTGTCACTGAACCCTTATCGTTGACCCCTCTTACTATTGTGGTACCAAAACAGTGTTAATGTAGTAGCACCAAACCTGTGGTAATCTGAGCTTCATTTCAGAGATATCTGAACTACATTTCAGAGGTAAACCGAGCTACATTTCAGAGATATCCGAACTTCTCCTTCACTATAGAATGTGAGATTCTTAGGCTAGTATATATAGTTGTTTCTTCTTGAAATAGGCCGACGTGACTTCATGAATAGTTGTGTCATCATTTATGGTTAGCCCGACATGATTTCACTTGAACGAAGCCAACTTGATGATGATCTATTTGAAATCGACAAGAGGATAATTGATGGAGGAGTCGTTGACTAATTAATAAAGTAACTTTGACCCAAATAAACAATCATAAAGTTTTTTGGCACCATTGCCGGGGATAGAGTTTTTTTTGTCCTTGGTTTATTCGACTTTTCATAATTTATCTTTCATCTTTCTCATCTCTCATTCGAGCCGGCAAAGTCAACATTTTTGGCATCATCTCATCTTTTTCGACATTCATTAGCCTGTCAAACGACCAACATTCTTTGGCGTCATTTGATCTTTTCATCACCTTATATTTCGTCATATCAGCACCTACTCTTCATTTCATTTCTTGTTTGGGTGGTGACTCCATTTCTTTTTCATTTATTTTTCCCAGACAAGAAGCCTCCCTCATATTTGATTATTTGTTGCTTTTTGGATCTTAGAGTTAGATTCATGTTCAAGTGGCGACTCCACTTCTTTCATCTCTTTTCTTGAACCAGGGTCTCTCCCTATCATCCATTTGATCCCTCGTTATTTATCGTGGATTATTCGTTTAACCCATGTCATTTCACTGATATTCTCCATGATGTTCTGAAAGTGGCCATTTCTAAATTACCTTTGTTCTTAGGTGGTGATTCAATCGCTATTAGAAAATATTTATGCAAGTTTACTCATATAATGATCATATATTGTAGATCTCCTCAGTATAATCATGAAGATGTTAAAATGCGTCTATTTGTCCTTTCTTTAGAGGATGATGCTTTGAATTGGTTTAATAATTGTCCTGAAGATTCTTTCACTTCTTTACAAGACATTGTCAATGCTTTTAAAGATAGATATGGTTATCAAGATAGCTCGCCCTGTGCCCCTAAAATTGTACAACAGAATGAAAATAATCTTATGAAAGGTCAAGCTGTTGATGAAAAATTTCAAGAAAATTCTTCATATCAGAATGTGCCATCCACCTGTACCATTGTCGATCAAATCCATGATGGTGGAAAAGCAGGGACAAATTGTAAAATCAGTGTCAACAATGAAAGGGAAAATCAGAAGCAAATTATAGAAGAACTAATGCGGCTGGTAAAAAATATGGAGATCAATCAAACTAATTACGCCAATGATATGAGAACTTTATGCACCCACCTGGAAAAATGTGATAAGGAGATGGAAATCATGAAAATTAAATGCTCTAATCACGTAACCGACATGCAAAGTCAGCATGCTAAGGAAATTGAGACCATGAAAGTTAATCATGATAGGGAAATTAATTCTATACAAAACAAGTTATTAACTATGGATGAAGAAATGACTATCATGACATTTGATCATAATAATCAGTTGGCTACCATGCAAGAAAATAATAAGAAAGAGATAAACTTTATGCAACATTGTTGGATGACCATAAAGGCAAAGCACGACAAAGTAATAAAAGATATGGAAGCTAATCAGATATGTCTTCAGAATAAGTTATTGACCATGGAAGAAGACCATGCCAGGGAAATCAGTGCTATGAAGGTTGAACACTCTAGTCAGGTGGATGTCATTACAATACAGGTTCAGAAATTTCAACAGCAGTCAGAGCATGAAAGAAACCTGGGAACGTCAATAGATCAGGAGCCTCCTTATCTGCTGCAACGAGCTCCATCTTATTATAAGGTCCTTTGTTCCATTGAAAAGTGGCTAATTGAAGGTGACCTGGATAAAAGGGAAATTAATAATCAGATGCAGAATGAAGAAAGACATGTCACGCATATCTTACATACTTCATCTGAGAACTTTGAAGCAGAAAGTTCCACGTCATATGTAATACAGCCTGCCACAAAGAAAAAACACAAAAGAAAGAGAACAAGAAGAAGATTTGATGCATCAGATGGTCGTGAGAAACTTGATTTTCGGATAGGAAAAAGTCCTACCGTATGCAGAATTAGACATGGCACATCAGAGAAGCAACCGACAGATTTGCCTAAAAGCAGGCAAATGCTTAGTATACACTATATTGAACACATCTGATGCCATGGGGCATCCTCTGTATTTCTAACCCTACACTTTGTCTTTTCAACATTTCATTTTTGTTTTAGAATTAGATTTACTTTTCATGTTACTAGATAATTAATAAATGAAGAACTTATATCTTTCCTGTGCTTAATGTTATATGATGATTTTTGGATGGACGTTACTTATGTTTTATTCTGTGTGCGTGGATGCAGATTCTGGATTCTCACATTCCAATAGTGTAGCAACGTGTCCCCAAGTAGAGCCAGATGTTGACCACTACATGTCAACTACCCATAACAGTACACCCCCTTTTATCGCAAAAGGGATAGCGCTTGATCGATATGTCCGTGCCATTCGATTGTCATCATCAGCGCGATCATATTATGTTGTAAATCCAGTTTGCATGTGTAAATTGTAAATAATCTTAGTAGATCTGTGTCATGTATGTATTTGCCTAGGTAAACCTAACTTTCTAGTGATGATCTACGTTCCGGAAGGTTTTTTGTCTCACCGACCCATGGTCGGCAGAGTTTTCCTTCAGCCTAACTGCAAAGCCGAAATGGATTTTGTCATTAGAATCTTAGGGCAATCCTACTGTGCTTCGAGTCTATGTAAAAGTAATTTGGAAACAATCCTAATTATTTAGTTAGGTTATTACAAATTGCTTGATCTGCTAGATTATATTTGTCTCGCGGAGCTAGGTGGTCTATGAGGGTCTATGTCAAATGGGTTTTCCCCCTTGAGATGTAAAATTGTAAAAGTCATGATGTAAAGTGTCTTTGAGGGTTAAGAAAATGTTTTATCCCCTCATAAGTCTAGGTCCTAGGTGATTTTTTCCAAAGGCTTAAGTTTGAGGGTCCAATAAAATAATAAGAGATATACAATATAAAATAATAATAAAAAATTAAAAAATAACTAAAAATAAAAATAAAATAAAATCTAAAAATAAAATTGAAAAATAAAAAAAAAATTTTGAAAAAATAAAAATAAAATAATAATAAGTTCAAAGTTTTGAGGAAATAAATGCAGGATTTTAAATTTTTTAATATATTAAAATGCATTTAAAATTTCAACGGATGAGATTAAAAGAGATTTTGATCCTCATCGACGATCGAGATCATTTTGACATGGATCACTCGAACTAGCCGTTGGGAAATTTTCCTTTAAATAGGGGGTCAGTTCTCATTTGGGATCATTCGATCTGAGAGTCATGTGCTAAAGAAAGCTCTCTTGTAATCATTTTTTGTGCAATAAAGAAAGACTTTGGGGTTGAAATCTTACTGGTGTTACTCTTTTGGAATTGTTGTAAGATGTTTTATTTTTCTGCATAAATTTATTTTCAGCCATTGATGATAGCTTGATGAAGAGTGATTTTAAACACAGGTATCTTGTTTAGTCGCTAGTGTTTGAATGATAGTTACGTTTCTGGATATGATGGCAAATATCTCCATTACATTCGGATTTTAGTATCGTTTTCTCCTTCTTTGTTAATGGTTGATTTAAGTTGTGCAGGAAATCCTTTTCTTGAGATTACCGAATGTTCGAGGAAGTTCTCGGCTAAACCAACCAACTCCCGGATTGCATTTTCTGAAGAGCCCAACCAGTTTTGATCCCGGATTTATCATTTGAAATTTTTTGGTGAATGCAAGAAGGGTTTTCTGAAGCACCTCATCTTAAATTTAAAATTTTAAAAATATTTTTGTGGCATATTGACAAATCTGGTTATTTAGAGCCTTTAAACTGTGAATAGTGTAATTATTTAGTAGGTTTTAGGGTTTTTTAGTTTTGTTTCTTACGCATGTTGTTTCTGGGTTTTCGATTTTTGTTATTACAGGTTACAGCTCTGAGAAGAAATTTTTGTTTGAAGCCAGATCTAGGCCTTGGAGGGTAAGATCTGGCCGCAGGATCAGTTCCTGCAGGGTTTTTCTGAAGAAATTTGAGGCTCTCCAAGCTATCTGTCTGCTGGGGTTTCAGTTTTGGCAAGAAAATTTACTTCAAATCTGAATGCAGGGTGATTTAAAATTTACTAGAGAATTTGGAGGGTTTTATGATCTATCTTTCTGCTGCTGCCTAGGGTTTTATTTTACAGGAGAATTTTCGAATTTTTTTTTAGAAGAAAAAATCAGGAAGCGGGATTGCTTCCTCACCTCCACCCAGCTTTCTCCCAATAACCAGTATTATGTTGTTGCCACACTTGTCCTGTTTCTTCCAAATTAAAACCCTAGCTTCCATCAATCTCCACGCAATTTTCTCTGTCAGACCACACCCCTCACTCTCCACGCAACATCATTCTTTGTTTTCTCTTGCCATCACTCAATTGAATGTTCTAACCCATTGTCAGCCCTCACGCAATGATTTCTTTCACTCTTCCATGCAGTCTCTTCTCCGCCTTCACGCAGCTGCATTCTTCCATCTCTCCCGCAATCCATACCCTGTTGCCGTCTTGCCCATCTGCCCGTCGATTCTCTCTCAACTCTCCATCAAACCTACAGTACTCTCTCTCTATTGCATTTTCCTCCTCACGCTGCCACTCAATCTGCTCCAGCATTCTCCACCTTTCTTCGCTGCCATCCCTGCAAAAAACTCTGTGTTTCCTCTGCCATAACCCACGGCTCTATCTCCTCTACTCCTCATGCAATCCCCGCACCTGCACTACCCTACCTTCACTATTGTCATTCGTGCTGCCTCTCTGCCGCAAAATCGTAGTGCCATTCCACCTACTCCATTCCTTGCTCCAGATCTGCTATCTGCGAGCACAAAGCAGGAATACGTATACGATTTTTTATGTTTCATTTGGTTTCGTTTAGTGTTTGTTTTAAATCTCATTTTCATTAAGTTTAGATTAGATTTATTTAGATTTTTGTTTTATCTTAGTTTTAAATTTAGAATTTTAAAATCATAAAAAATAAACATAAAATAAATTAAATTAAAAAATAATAATAAAAATCCTAAAAGCAAAAAGATTTTAATCCTTAGTTTTTTTTTAAGTTTTGTTTTATTAGAATTTAGTTTATATTTAAAAAAAATCAAAAAATGAATTTGATATTTATTTATTTTTAGGTCATGTATTTAGATTGTAAGTTTAAAATTTTATTTTGTTCATTTAGGTTTAGGTATCTTTTTATTCACTTAAATTAGATTTTTATTTAATTTTTAGGAAAAGCTTTGAATTTCATTTGTATTTAAAAATCTAAAAAATATTTAAAAAAATCACAAATATTTAAAAAAAAAAAAAACAAAACAAAAACAAAAAACAAAAAACAAAAAAAATTTGGAAAGATTAACTAAAATTTGAAATTACTTCATAAGCAGCAATAGTGAATTAATTACATGGTTTTCATTAACTCCATAAGGCACTGGTCTTAAGCATTTAAAAATCTAATCAAATTCTAACATCGATCAAGTGCTTGTTTCCCCCTGTTGTGTCTCCCAAGCCAGGTGGTTCCCAGTTGGTCTTCCTTTTTCCCATAGGGTCTACCCCCCTTAGCCTGCTTCAGGGAGACAGCTTAAACGAAGGGATCGGGGATCAGGGTGACAGCCCCCAGTCTAAGCATTGTCGCGTTGCCTGGACAATCTGTGCGAGAATAGGAGGCTTGACTTATAACAATTGACCCAACCATGAAACCCATGCTTTAACAAGTCAATTCAATAATAATAAAATTCTTTTTGCTTGCTTTTGACAAATATAGGCTTGACCTATAACAATTGACCCAACCATGAAACCCATGCTTTAACAAGTCAATTCAATAATAATAGAATTCTTTTTGCTTGCTTTTGACAAATACATTATATTTTGACTTCAAGTACAATTATGAAGACCGAACCTAGTAACATTCTTCAACACTCCCTCTTAACTAAGGAGGTATTCATATTTACATATAATCAAAGAGGTACATGGAAGATCTCAAAACACATCATCTACGAAGAAGTTTAGGCACTGCAATGCAATGGACTAGATTCCCGACCAAGGCAATCTATCCATCGGTCTCTCAACAATTTAGGCACTACAATTGCCACGAACTAGATTCCTGACCAAGGCAATCTATCGGGGTGGGACTAAGATGGACTCAAGCTTTCAGCCTCTAGGTACCATCAAGCTCTCTTGCTAACCATCAACCCAAGTACCTAGGCGCATATCCATGGTCACAGCTCTATGACCCACACCACCCTACCTACTTTGGGACCTAGACATCAACACAAAGTGTCGACCAGATGTCCTCCTAGGCAATGCTTCACTCACAAAGCCTCAACACTCCTTGATCCAGCAGATCAAGGACAACCAATCTCTCCCAATCAAACTGATTGGTAACCAACATGTTATCAAGACCTTCGAGAGATTCACCTACACAAACACAACCCCAATCAATGATATGCTTTCACATATTCATAACTAAACACAAATCTTCAGGGTTTTCCTGATGTTGCTTCTTAGCACGATAGGCCTATCAACCGAATCTTTGACAGAAGATACTTTTCTTTTCATACAACAACATATTCTTCATTCTCCAATCAAAACTATACTCTCCTTCTCAACCAGGGAGATTTTTCTCTATCCAAGCTCCCTCTTAAACTTAGGGAGATCTCTTTTATCTAGGCTCCCTCTTAGCCCAGGGTACTCAGCTTCTTCTTTTCAACATCGAAGAATCTTTCGTGGCTTCCATCCATCTTATCAAAGTTATCATCATTATCATCATTCACATCAACTTTACTTGCGATCATCTTCACCATCTTGAAGATTATGAACCTACACAACTTAGATAGCAAGTACAACCAAATCTATAGAAGCATGAAGTTAGTCATATGGAAGCATTTCAACTTTATAGATATCAAATACCCAAACAAGAGATACATTCTCTTCAACATTTTTCTAGGGACTTTGTCATAAACCCTAGACTAACAACTTTCATTATATCTAGGGTTTCAATGTTTCTACCAATGGTATACCCTACTACAACATATAGCACATCCTAGAAACAATTCAAAAATAGATCTACAAAGCAACTTTCAAAATTCATATGTTAGATTTCTCACTAGAATTTTATGTAAACCCTAGAATTCATAAATGATCACTAACAATCAAAATCAATTACAGCTTAACAACATGAATAGCTTTTACTAGGGTTTGATGTATACCCTAGATTTCACAATTACACAAACTCAACAATCACTATAAAAATTTATAGATTCTAGATTGTCATATCACATATATTAGAGAATTTAACTACTACTAGGGTTTAGCTGTAGAACCCTAGATTTACCAAACAGCATCATCCTAGAACATTAAACACATACAAGGACTTAGATTAAATCCTAAGACTTACGACCAACAACAATTAGGTCAACACACATATCTAGGAATTCATCATTAATCATATCATATGGCAGGCAACATATTAGACATATACCAACCTAGACCAAGCTAGGGATTCAACCACATGGGAACATACATACCTAGGGCTTCATTCCTAGGATCACAGCAAAGGTTTTGCTTATAGGCCCAACCAAACCCTAAAGATCTAGGATTTTACAACAAAGCAAACCCTACTATATCAACACTTTAAAGGTTTGGGATTTCAAACAACATCATTTCAACCCTAACAAGTTAGGGTTTTCATGATCATATCAAAACCCCAAACATGACATCAATAACAAAATAGCATTTCACAATAACCCTAAGCAATTTTAGGGTTTCAGACATTAACATTAGCATACCCTTAGGTTAGGGTTTTCCAAAGAACCTGTCTAGGGTTCTATAGGATCAATTAAGAATATGAGGAGGGTAGATTTATCAAGTGATGAATCACCCAAAACAAGAATCATTGTGATTCAATACTGCTAGACATAATGATGTTAGTAATAGATTATCAAATGAATAATCCTTTATTATAAAGAAATCAATGTTTTATAGCTTGAGGCATACCTTTGTTCCTTGACAAACCTTATCTTGGGAGGTCCTTTTCCATACTCCTTGAGGATATAGCAGATGTTTTCCTAATTGACCTTGGAAGGATTCCTTTAAGTGTCTTCCTTGTACTAAGCCATCATCTTTTATACCTGTAGTACATACTTACAAGCACAACATGTGATACCAAGGACATAATTTAATTTTTCAAGTTAGATCTTTTACATAATCATGGAGGATGGAATTTTATGATAAGTTGTTCATTCTTTCAATCATTAGTAGGACTTTTTACTTGACATCCTAGATTATTTGTAAACCAGGTATTAAGGTTCTAATACGAGGTTTTTCGTATGATATCTAGGGAGTACTATCTTTATCCTAGTCTAGCTATAAACAAGGATCATATGGACCATTTAAGATAATAGAAATTTAAACGCTTATGAACATACGTACCTTGTGAATTACATACCTCTAATTTTATTATACTTGTTGCAAGTGCATCTTAATACTTGATTTTCCTTAGGTCAATACCTTGTGCTTCGGACTTATCCAATCAAATCCTCAAGGCTATAGGACAGAATTTGGATGTGATGACACAGTTTAGACAAATGCTCCATACTTTGGTTCTATTCGATAACTTATGACAAAGTTATATTTATATACTTGTAGTTTCATCCATGTCTTTGTCATTATAGAGATAGTAACCCAGTGCTTTAGTAATGGCATACATTATTTTGTAGTATGGTGTTGTAGATATAGCCCAAGCAATGATTATCCATACATAAACTTTCAATCCTGTGATGACTCAGTTCATGGTTTGATTTTTCTGCACTGTAATAAACCGAAATTTTGTCTTTTGTTTTCACTGTCAGTCCACACTTATGACGAGAATCTTTCTGCAATTGATAGTGAAGTTACTCCTTTATTGTACTGTGCATTCACTGAAATTCTATAATCTCATTCTCTGGAATGATCCCACTGTTTTATTGAGACATTTGAACCTCCTCCTTCTTGGTGTCTTTAATATGCTCACTGTAGTTTAGTTCCATTAGTTTCATTAGCCCAGAACTGCCCTTCTTTAAACTCCCTTTGACCATGACCATAGCTCTAAAACCATGTTGAGAAATCCAAGGAGTGGCAGTGAAAATATTTCTCTTAATATGACATTTTCTTGTGATGTTTTGATTATTATTATTTGATCTTTCGAATGATCTTTTGTTATCATCAAGGGTAATCCCAAGCAACAAATAAAAGATGACACAAGATGCAAGCACGCTGCCAGGAAAAAACCCCACTCTAGGGAAAAACCCAGTCAAAATTCTTCCTTTAGTAGATTCAAGATGAGACTACCAAGACCCTTACCATTTAGACTCGAGACTACCTGCATCAAGTCATCCTCCTTTCACTGTCTTTGCATACCAAGATCCATGTCACTGTTTTAACACCGATTTTGCACCAAGACATTGTTGATTTATGGTAGCATCAGATGTGCTCTAAGTCTCAAAATTTTGCAAGGAGGCTTGGGCACATGTATTCCAAAGAACCTAGAAAGCATTTTGGGAAATTCCTCCTGAAGATAGTTTTATTAAAATAATTAATTTTTTTATGGGACCCTAAGTCTAAACTTAGGAAATTAAAATAATTAATGGGTATTAATCTAACTGTGGGTGTAACTTATAGAAGAAGACGAGGATCAAGCAAAAATGATCTTATCCATTGATTAGCTTCTAATTCGGGTCGTTGAATGTCAACGAGAAGATTATTTAAGGGGGCTTGAGGGTCATTTGGAAGACACACAGAGAGTTGATCAGTCAGATCGAATTGCAGAGCTAGAGAGCAGCGTGGTGATTTCGTGGTGATCACGCAGAGAGGGGCAAAGATAGTTTTGGTTGGAGAATCTTCTCCGAAGCCAAGAATACACAGCAGAGAGGCAGAGAAAGACACAGAGGAGGCAACACATTGCCTAGTGAGGGTGACGCAAAGCTAGGAAGGGCTCACACAGAGCAGCGCAGTGCCTTCCAAGCAGAAGTTCGAGATTTCACTGGGGGTTTGACGTTTTGAGTCGGAAGGAATGAAGTCAAAGCTCCTATGAGCAAATCGATCCAACAAAGAAGTGACACAGTGCCTCAAATGTAGTGACGCAAACACACCCAGTCACTGTGTAGGGGCAGCACAGAGGTAGCTGAGGACTCATTGGTTCAGCTACCAAATCAATCGGGACTTGCAGTGTAGAGTGAGGTAATCTCATTAATTTCTTCTACCAAGTGATATTCTTTGTACTGGATTGTCAGCAAGGCATCCAGAGTTTGTATTCATAAATAATTTATGCTTAATAATAAAAACCCTCAGATCTGTTGCACCGGTTTTCCCGCATTGGGTTTTTCAGGGGACTTTTTGTCCCAAAATAACTGTCACTTGTGTTGTATCTTTTCCTGTTCAGTTTCTTGTTTCGGCATATTATTTTTAATTAACTGAAGGCTGCAGTAGTATTTACTTCGATATTTATTGTAGACCACAGTAAATAACTTGTATGGATTAACAAGTAGGAGAAGTAACATCAGTTTGCTACAGTAGGAATTTTGGGTTTAAGGAATTTTCATAGACATCATTATTGCAATGCTACCGAGACCAAGATCTTACCACTGCAATAGTACTGAGATCTTATCATAGTTATACCGCCAAGACCTTCTTACTGTGATGACACTGAAACCTTCTTAATGTTATGAACCCTCATCATTGTAGTTATATTGGGACAGAGATTGCACCGAGATCTTCATTTTTGTAACATCGAGCCCTTATCACTGTAGTTATATCCTTAAACTCAGACAGAACCATTATCATTGTAATTATACCCTTGGCACCTAGGCCTTCTTCATTGTTGTAACCTCGAGCCCTTATCACTGTAGTTATATCCTTAAACTCAGATAGAACCATTATCATTGTAGTTATACCCTTGGCACCTAGGCCTTCTTATTGTTGTGGCACTGAACCCTTATCGTTGACCTTTCCTACTGTTGTGGCACTGAAACAATGTTATTGTAGTAGCACTGAACCTGTGGTAATCCGAGCTTCATTTCAGAGATCTTTGAACTTGTCCTTCACTATAGAATGTGAGGTTCTTAGGGTGGTATATATAGTTGTTTCTTCTTGAAATAGGTCGACATGACTTCATGAATAGTTGTGTCATCATTTATAGTTAGGCAGACATTATTTCACTTGAACGAAGGGGACTTGATGATGATCTATTTGAAATTGACAGTTGGAGACTTGATGGAGGAGTCTTTGACCAATTAATAAATTGACTTTGACCCAAATAAACAATCCTAAAGCCTACAATGGAGGCTTGACCTATAACAATTGACCCAAGCATGAAACCCATGCTTTAACAAGTCAATTCAATAAATAATAAAATTCTTTTTGCTTTCTTTCGACAAATATATTACATTTTGACTTCAAGTACAATTATGAAGACTGAACCTAAATACATTCTTCAACAAACACACCCTACAAGGCTAACACTAAACCAAGTGACAACAACAAGGTGATGGCCCACTATCACCACAGCCAAAACCCACTGCTCTTTACAAATTTTCATCGATGGGAGAAGTCTTGGTATGTGAGAAGGTCACCTAATGGGTATTCTGAGGTTAGGGTACCAAGTGACACAATGAGGCCTTCTACAAGAAAGTCACAATTTAGGCTCAAGGCTCCAATAGGAGGCAATTCACTTTCTTGATAGAGACCCATTTGAAGAAGCACAAGACCTAGGTTTTGTTTTGTATGTTGAGTGTTGGGCTAGCCAAAGGTCGAGGCAAGGAGAAAGGGCTTCCAATAATGATTTTCAATAGGAACAAGGCACATGAAACCCTCAAAAAGCCCCCAAGTTGGAACTAAATCCAAACTAGGACTAGCTTAGGGCTAATAACTACAGTAAAGAAATTTATGGACGAAATTGAAGTGAATGCCTACTAAACAGAAGGATTTTATGGCAACCACAATCCTCTTGGCATTTAGACTCTCCAACTCGAGACATTCCTCTTCCCTAGGAATTCACACCAAGCCCTAGCTTCTCCGCTTGGCCTTAAAGGGGTCGAGTTAGGTTAAGAGAAAGAAGAAAGATAATTTATGGATTAAAGTATAGAAAATTTATGGATTAAAGATAAAGTTATCATCAACAAAGGATTGTTAGTGCCTTATCCTTTAGCGGATGGAGTCTATGAGTTGATTAAATGACCAAAAGGTTGTTAAGGAGGAAGGATCATTAATGCCCTAGCACCAACAACCCTTGCAATTACCTATGCAATGGATCAAGAAGTTTCATGGGAGAGCTAATCAAATTTCACCACTAGTATTATCATTCACATGTTATATAATGAGTAATGCATGCAATAATGATGTCTAGATTCAACCAAATAGGTGTTCAACAAATTAGGGCACAATAGCAAATCTTAGATTCAATATATTCCATACATTAGGCATAAAGAAAATAATTATTCAACAATAGGTTCACGTACAAGATAACATGAATGATTCCATTCATCAATCCACGACAATAGCTCCAAACACAAACGATTTGCTCCAAATATCAAAGTACATTCATAGGTCACATCTTTACCACAAGAAAAGAGGGCCAAAATTCTCTAAAGAGATGTTGAAATCTCCAACGTGTGATGATCCATTTTTACAAATGATCTCTCCTCTATTTATATGAGGAATCATAAAGTCAATTTGAGCTTAATGCCCCCTAAAATAATAAAATAATGTGCTAATAACAAGCTAGGTCACAAGCCAACCTAGTAGCCCATGATAAAACACAACTCCCGCCCACAAGCATGAGCTGTAAGAGAGAAAGATGATGCCATGCATGTGTGAGTCCTTCTAGGGCTAGCGTTGAAGCTTCTTGTTGCCAAGATGTGAGTAGAAGCCCTCTAAAATCCCAAAGAACCAATGGTCAATTGAACCCGAAGAAGGGAGGTAGAATATAGGGCTTGTAATGTAAGATGGAAAGTGGTAAGTATGGAATAGGGAGAGATGGGACTACAGCGTCTTGATCAGGGTTTCCCAAGTAGTGCCCCTCCTATACACATTAAGCCATTAGGGGAGGTCCCACTATACCAGGATGAAAGATTAAACAACCATTTCAAGTGAGGGAACAAGATCGTGGTCAAAAACCCTCTTCCTTCCAGGTTACCCAATAATCCATGTCAAATGCCCAAATACAAACAAGCGTAAGCACCCGATTGCAAATGAATAAAGTACCCTTTAATTGGAAGCTCGCTTTCCAACATGTGTTATTGCCAAATGGGCGAGGAAACATATGACTGATGCAGGTGACGGAGATATGAATCAATGTTGTTAAAAGCACGAGCGGGATTAAATCGGCGTGGGGAATGAAGCGGAAAAAAGCGGAAAAATCGGGAAAAAAGCAGGAAAAAATCGTTTGGTACAAAAATATTCATTTTTTTCATTTTTTTTCAATTTTTCATTAAAAAGCGCGCTGCCTCGCCAGCCCGAGCTTTTTTCCCAAAAAAGCGGGCTTTTTTCTTAAAAAGCGCGCTTTTTTCTTAAAAAGCACGGGCAAAAAAGCGGCAAAAAAATTTCGAAAAAAGCGCGCTTTTTTCCCAAAAAAGCGGCAAAAAAATTTTATCCCGCTTTTTTCCTATAAAAAGCGCGATTAAATCGGCCTAGGGAAAAACTCGCGATTTTTTGAAAAAAGCTTCAAAAAAGCGCGATTTAATCGCGCTTTTAACAACACTGATATGAATGCCACATCATCATTGGCTAGTAGTGGATGTCAAGGGTTGTTGGTTGGCCAGTTGGAAGAGATAACGGGAGAAAAATTATCCTATGGGGTCACCCACTTTTGGTGGGTAACAAGACCTAGATGCTTTTCATGTACAAATAATTGATGCCATCCCTGACTACTTTCTTGATCTCTCCTTTAGTAGGGAGGAGGTGATTGGGGAGATCCAAAGAGCATCGAAAGTAAGGGAGATGCTCTATCAAAATCACAATGGATTGGAGAAACGAAGTGGCCTCTATGAACCATTTTTGTCTATGCTTAGAATGGGCAATCTTCTTGGAAGAGTAGAGAGAGAGAGAGAGAGATACCTATCGTAGTCAAAAGAAGACTCCTCAAGAGTATAGACGCTGTGGAGGAATAAAATGAGCTTGAAAATGTTCTTGAGGCATAAGGGACAAACCCCAAACTCATCTTGGACAATGGCCTATGGGACCATCTTTTGAAACAATTCATATGTTGGAGGATGATAGATTGCACCCTTTCATCATACACCCAATCAATGAAGGACAAAAGCAAAGCCCAAACCTTGATCCCATAAAGAACCATGATTTGATGATGGTGTCCAAAAGATACATCATTGGAGCAACGTCATGAAAATGCAAATGAAACATTTGCGGTCGGGCAAGGCGATGGAAACAAAACCCCTTCATATTTGGAGTTTAAAAGAGGGCTTCATGGCAAACAAAGGGCTTGTGAAGTAGAGCCCCAAATGTGTAGATTGTTCTAACCGCAACTTCGCCCTTGCAAAAAAAGAAATGAAAATCCTCCACAGATTTTTTGGAGGTGTTAAAAATCATAACCTTGGGTATTTTTAAGGTTGACCACCATTTTCTTAAATCACAAAAGCTAGCAAGAGCATCCAACTAGATTTGAGTCCCTTAGGGGAGGACGAAAAAAGGACCACATCATCCACAAACAATAGAAGGGGAATCAAGAATTGATGTAGAATGCAGTTTTCATCTACTTAGGTGCTCTCTCTAAGAAATTTCTGTAGCACATCAATGTATATCCCAGACTTTAATGTGGAAGCAAGAGAGAAAAGCCCTGTTTGACTCCAATGGTGTCCCTAATGAAGTCAAAAAAGCTTATCGTGCGTAGACTGTCCTACCACTGTCTTGTACAACCTTAAGACAGCCACAACAAGAGACTCAAGGAGACCAATGCCACACGGTCTCTAGAACAAGGACGTCATTAGAACTAAGTCAAAATCATTCTAAAATATACAAAATAATGAAATATTTTGGAAGACTGCTACCTAACCTCCTCAACAATAGCATTGAGAGTGAAAATGCAATCCACCATCTAGTAGTTGTTCTTGAGTCTTGCTTTCCTTGCAACCTTGACTTTGTTCCTCTCAAAATATTCCAATATCTACATATTAAAAATAGTGGCATAGAGTTTGGCTGAAGTGTGCCCAAACATGATGATCACATCGTTGTTTCGATCTGAACTATTGCCTGATTAAAATTGGGTGGATGATGTGTTGTGACCATGATTGAGGGAAGCCCAAGCAAACTACATAGTTGAAGAGATATGCAATGTGGGATGTGAAATAACCCCAACCATGCATGAGGAATTTGGTTTGGACACCAATGCCATCAACCACTATACTTGACATACGAGCTCAAAAGGACAAGTGGACTTTCCATATATATAGACACCTCCTAATCCATTAGGGCTCCAACACCCTAAATGGCTCATCTCTTATTTATATCCAAAAGCTAACTCCTTGTTGTTTCACTCAATTACGACATATTGTAAGAGAATGAAAGTCAAAAGCAGAATTACAAAAGCATTATACTAAAAAGAAAACACTCAAGAGATTGAAACAAGTATTAAAAGTTAAAACTGCTTCATTTATTCTCTTTCCGTTTAGGTCACACAAATCAATTGGTGACTGTGTCCAACACAATAGCATCAAAATGCTCATACAATTTCATGCATACATACATATTTACAAGTCCAATTGTTCACAACATTTTTTTGGAAGCAAGGCAAGGAAGGGATGGAAAGGACACACATACTAGTCTACCAACCTGGAAAACAATTTGCATGATAAAGCCCCAAAAGCCAGCTTTCTTTCTGTTTTCTTGCCATTCATCGTAGCTTTGTAGTGTGACCGGATTTCCATTTAAATTTTCTCCAGATGTTTCAGTTGCTCCTTGTTCTCTATCCATAGTCAGAAAATCGGTTCTCTCATGATGTTCTCCATTGGAACCATGTTTGGACCACTGACTACATCCCTTCATAGAGATAATAGTTGCAAGCTACAACAATAAAAGATGAACTTGCAAACATGTCAATGCTTAACCTTCCAGCTGATTCATTTCTAACAAGTGATTAGAGGCATTCCATTCATTCAAGCTTTCAAGAATCAAAATACACAGTAAAAGAAATCAGAAAAAAAAAACAAAAAAAAAACCAAAAGCAAAGAAAAAAAGAAAAAACATATACAAAAATAGAACAAAATATTCTTGGAAGATTGTTTAGAGTGCACTATAGCAAGGGATGGAAATTTTAGAAAAAGTACTAATTTCAACAAAGCTAAAAATTAAAGTGAAAATGTGTGTTTAGAGGGGAAAGAATGTTACCCCAAAGTAAATAGTAACTAAAGTAAAAGTCCACCTGTTAAACAACAAAAAAATTAAAATATTTTAGATAATTTCGAAAGCATATCTATTACATATTGCAAGTCTCAACATATGAGAATTTTCTAAAAAGAAGGCAATACGCCACTATTATGCAACATGAAGATGATTAAAAATCATCTTGCTCATTGAATTTGGAAGGATATTAATTATAAATTGTTTTTCAAAAAGACATCTTTCTTCTTATTAGTATCACGAATTGAAGGTAGAATTCATTTAATGAAACTAAACAAGGACATTAACAACATTACATTCAACCATTCTTTAGCTCTAAGCTGAATAAAATAAAAATATCTTCTAATATTTACATGAAATCTCCAGCAGAAGTCACATCTTGTATTTCTCATTTTATTGAAATACTAGTTTACCCTATCACAAACTTTTATTTTCTTCAACCTTACAAGTAATGTAATTTCATGTTCCTTATCGTTGACATAATCTGTACAGTTAGGATATAGTAAAACTTCAAGATAAGCTCGAACAAGCCAAAGGTATATAACATCGCCCTTGTTTCCATTCACAAATTGCACATCACAGCCATCAGCTTAGCATCAATAACTAGAGGAAGAAAAGGGTTTTAAGATGGAACACACAACATGAGTGCAGGAACATAAACAATAAAGTATGAGAAATGTAACCAAAGTAGTCAAAATCAGAATTGGATTAGATTCAACAAGCCATTCAATTCAGAATCAACTTAGACTCTGGTATGAACGAATTGGTTCTTTAACTAAATCCAAGAAGGATTGAGGGTTTAAATCCATAAGAAAAAAATGTAACTGATAATAACAGATTTGAAATATCATTTTTGGGATTAACTATGTAGAGCAAATCATTAATGCATGACTTGTATCTCGCAAGCACTAGTTAGAAAGACCAACTTCTCATGAGCTTGAATGGTCCACTTATTGCATCAAGTAATGCTTGCAGGGGTGAAGAAGTTAGATTAAAACTAGTGAAATGAATCACATAGCATCAATCATCATCCTTGGAGTTTGCACTTGTGAAAAGGACTTCTTGAGATGGTCACCCATCCCAAGACTCCTTTGAGTCAAGCATGCTTAACCATGGAACTTTTCCCTATAGTCAAGCCCACTTAACCTTGCTACCCCGTTTCCAAAACCATGACAACTATTGTGCCTTCTGAACTATTCATTTAGAAATCTGATAACTCTTCTTTTAATAATGAATTTGGTGATATTGTACAATAGCAAACGAGATTATATATGCACATTGAATAGTCACATGATGAATAGACATGAATCTTGACCATTGATTATATTTAATATTGGTAGTAATATTAGTAATATTAAGTGTTATTATGTAACGTATTTTATGTACATTACACGTAATCCCTTCTTGAGATGCTTCATTCTTGAAGTATAATCAATGATCAATGCCAACAATCAACTTCAATGATGAGTCAACAACAAATCATATCCTTGATCTAGTACACAAAATCCTTTATTTGTCATTGAGATAGGCAATTGAATTCCTTGCACAATAAAAGCAATTTCTTATATACAAAATGTACCTAAGAAATACTACATAGAATATAATGCCACAAGAATAATGTAACAGGAATCGTGATCCGGAAATTCAGCTTGTGAAAAGGAGTATGCAATGAAAAGGTTGCCTTGATTTCCTAAGAATTGTCACGGACATAAGATGGAGTGTCTGAAACTTCCCCCATGCTTGTTGATTATTCTCCAACAAAATTAGAACGAGCCTAAATCCATCTCAAGTCCAGATCTACCAAGTACTGAGAGGAATCAAATCTCTTTTCACACTAAAAGAGGTTTGCACCTCTAGATATTTGATCCCTCTCGACGCTTGGTAGATCCATAGTTGAGATTGATCTAGGTCGGTGAAAATTATATTTCTTCTTACATAAGAATACCATTGGCAAAACAATAGGTTGTCAAACCCTGGAGCACAAAAAATGCCAACAGAAAATTGACTATCTTACCTCAGTTTTATTTAATTATTAATTTTATCTTTTTATTTTTTTAATTTAATTTTAATTTTTATGTAATTTAACCGATTCAAAATGTTTACATAACAGGATAGGAACAATACAGCATCTCTTCCATACTGGGCTGAGCGCCTCTCGGCACAAGAACTTTGACTTTATTGTCACTTCAATTTTCCAAGGCAATATCTTTGATCCCTTATCAGTTGTTATCAGTTTGAGATGGGACCAAAACTTCATCAATAGATGCAGTGTTTAACAATTTATCTTCTGAAGTAGTAGATTGAACGTTAGTTTCATCATTAATATTATCAATTTCTTCTATTTGGCAAACGCGTTGATATCAATTCTAAAGGTTCATCATTTAAATTATCAATTTCTTCTATTTGGCAAATACGTCGATATCAATTCCAATTATTGCAATCATTTTTTATTTCTTAAATTTCAGGTTAAGGTATGCTTACAAGTAATGTAGTGATGCAATTATATTTTTGAGAATTTCCAATGCTTTATTTTTATTATGTCTTTCAATGTCTAGGATGTTTTTCAAAATATTTCATGATAAGTATCAACTAATTTGTTAATAGTTCTCTAGTCATCCAAGCAAACCAAATAAATGAAACATGCATGGGATCTTCAAGATACAACAAGCCTATTGAAATTTATTCCTTTTCATCCTTAGGTGGATGCAATCAGAAGTACTTTTCAATTTCTTTGACCCAGATTGCGCTCTAACCATCAAACTTTTATACTTCATTTATTTGTGCCATGCGCATTATAAAACTTTCTTTAAATGATTGTGGTATTTTATAGGCTTAAATGTTGATTTTTGGTAGCATCGTATGTGCTCTAACCATGAAAATTAATGGAGAGGCTAAGGCATATGAGATCTCCAAGACCTAGAAATCGTTTGGGGAAATTCCACCCGAATGGAAAGATATTAAAATAATTAATATTTTTAATGGGGTTCCTAAGTCTAAACTTAGGAAAATTAAAATATCGATGTGTATTAATATAATATGGGTGAGAAAGTTCTAAACAACGAGGATCAAACCAGATCTAATATTAGTCGTTGATTAGGGACTTAATCTCGATCGTTGAATCGTCAAGAGGAAAAGTATAAGAGGAGGCTTGAGGATCAGTTGGAGATACACCAAGTTGATTAGTCAATTCGATTTTATGGGGCAGGTTTGCTGAGAAATCGAACTAGTGATCTGTTAAAGCGAGGGGCAGTTCGGTAGAAGGTCGAGACTACATAGCAGAGAGGCAAAGAAAGTGTCGGAGAGACAACGCAAACGCCCAAGAGGTTGACGCAGAGGCTGAGAGGCCAGCGCAGGTGACGTAGAGGCTCAAGAGGCTGACGCAGAAGTAGCAGAGGCTGATGCAGAAGCAGCAGAGGCTAACAAAGCTGACACTAGGCTGAAGAGGCAACACTGAGGAATTTTCGTGGGGCAAACTGGGAGCTGAGAGGCAGACGCAAAGTTGTAGAGGGTGACACAATCCCTGGAGGGTGACGCAGTTCTGAAGGAATCTTGGAGCAGCTTTCGCTGCGCAGCTAAGGAACTGTCGAAGTTGTCGTCGGATCAATCATCCAGTTGTTGATCAGCCGGAATATCTATCTCCGAAGAGTGGTACTTCTGCCGAGGGCATTCTCTATTGGGTAAGCCACTTCTGGAACCTTAGTTGTATTCAGAAAACTGCATAATAATAAAACCCTCATATCTGTTGCATCGATTTTCCCACATTGGGTTTTTTTGAGGATGATTGTCCAAAAATAATGGTGTCCCTTGTGTTGTCTCAGTTATTTCAGTTGTTGATCTGTATACTTGTGAAGGTTGTTGTTGTGTGTATTTCGATGTTTATATGATTAAATAACTTGTTAATGTAAAGAGCAAGTAGAAGATAATAAACCAAAAATAGCTAATGATTTCAGATGTCTTAGATTCAGAACTTTTCACATGGTATCAAAGGAGGACTGAAGGCACCAACAGAAATCTAAAATTTGTAGCAGTAGCAGTTGTCCCGAGAGACAGCGCTGTTCCATAGCAAAAGCAACGAGAGAAGAAGTGACGCAGAGCCTGCGTCATCATTTTCAAGCCAGGAGGAGGGTCAGTGCAGAGGCAAAGAGGGGTTTAGACCTATGCAGTGCCTGGTCATCTTTCTTAGCCAGGAAGGATCGACGTTGTGGCCGGGAGGAGCAGATTCAGCCCTTGCCGAGATTGCTCAGAGCCTGAAAGGCTCAGTTTCTTCAGTTGGCGGGGGTTGGGGAGTTGTGGGCAGATTGTGATTTGAGGAGCTAGTGGGACACTGTTTCTGTCGAAGCAGAACAGTGTCTACGAAGACAGAACCAAGGTAGAGGGAAATGTTACCTTGATGGATTTGTAGCCAAGAAATCCAGATCTGAGCTACAGTTGCAAGGAGGATTGGAGAGGAGCAGTTCGACAATTGGCCAAAGCATTTCCAGGAGGGAAATCAGGATTTAGAGGGAGATTTCCAGGAGGGGAGTCAAGACTTAGAGGGAATCCAAAAGAGGAGCAGAGATGGCAGTCAATGGATTGAGGGATCGGGACAGATTGGACGAAGCTTCCAATTTTGTCATATGGAAGGCCAGGATCTTGGCGATCCTAGACAAACATCGCATCAAGGACTATGCCTTAAAAATCATAGTTGTCGCAATTGACCCGAATGCTAACAAGAGGTATGAGGAGGCTGAGGCAAAGGAAAAATGCTTGATCCTAACAGGGTCAAAGATCATGTCATACCAAATATTGCTAAGAAGAACACAGCAAGGGAGATGTGGGAGGCGATGACCACCTTATACCAAGGCTCCTTCGTGCAGCGGAAGATGCTATTGGAGAATTAGTTGCGATCATATCAGATGCAAAAGGGAGAGCAGATAGATCCATTCCTTCTCAAGTTCCAGGAAATTCGCGACCAGCTTACTTCTGTGGGGTCTACACCGGATCCAAAGTTTATGGTCAGGACTGCCCAGAATGCAGTCTCCGAGGAGTGGGAGACATTTGTCCAAAGCATTTTGGGCAGGACTACTCTTCCTAGTTGAGAGGAGATGTGGGCAGTTCTTCGACAAGAAGAGATCAGGAGATTGACCAAGGCGGGGAGTAGATGTAAAGGAGCTTAAGTCAAGAAAGAGGAGGAGGAGTATGTGGCTCTAGCATTTGCGGGACAGCAAGGGAAAAGGAAGAAGAAGGACATCTCCAAGGTTAAGTGCTTCCATTGTGGGGAACTGGGACATTATGCATCCCAATGTCCTAGGAAGAAGAACAAGGGAGAGGCTTATGATTCAAAGGCAGCTCCAGCTAAGGCGGAGAAAGAGGTCGAGACTGATGACGATTGTGCCATGAGTGCTCATGCGCCTCTAGAGAAGAGGTGGGGACACATCGAGTTGTAGTCCGGAGGACTACATGCTAAGGGCAGGATCCTTGAGGTGCCCAAACTCTTGGATCACATTCGACTACGAGAGCCCTTAACGACTGTAGCATGATGGCAAGTGTCGGGTGGAGCAAAGTGTAGTGGAGCAGCAAGGCAGTGCTTGAGTGCATAAATCTGAGGCAGCGCAGTGGAGGTTGCAGCAGTGCGAAAGGCGCAGAGGTGTATGTAACAACGCAGTGGCAGCAGAGGGAGCACATGATAGCAGAAGAGGCAGCTTCAGCATCACGAGGCTTCCAAACTAACTGGGATGTCAGTATTTGGATGAAGTCGGTTACTTACTTCTCGGTAACTGAGTTGCAGTGTAGCAATTAGCAGTGGCAGTGCTATGAGCAGCATGAGGTAGCATTTGAGAGGGAACTGCAGTACAGATCTATCAGTGGCAGTGGAGGTGTCATGGGCAGCAGTACAAGAAGCAGCAGTGGAGGGGATGTGAGGCAGTAGGCCAAGCATCAGCACAGGTACCGATGTGGGAGATCAGCGTGATGTTCCTATGGCGAGGCATTACTAGAGCACATTCCTCGCTAAGAGGGAGTGTTGATTTTTGGTAGCATCAAATGTGCTCTAGCCATGAAAATTGATGGAGAGGCTAAGGCACATGAGATCTCCAAGACCCAGGAATCGTTTGGGGAAATTCCACCCGAATGGAGATATTAAAATAATTAATATTTTTAATGGAGTTCCTAAGTCTAAACTTAGGAAAACTAAATTATTAATGTGTATTAATATAATATGGGTGAGAGTTCTAAATAACGAGAATCAAGCCAGATCCAATCTTAGCCATTGATTGGGGACTTAATCTCGGTTGTTGAATCGTCAACAGGAAAAGTATAAGAGGAGGCTTGAGGGTCAATTGGAGATACACCAAATTGATCAGTCAATTCGATTTTCTGGGGCAGGGTTTGCTGAGAAATCGAACTAGTGATCTGTTGCAACAAGGGGCAATTTGGCAAAAGGTCGAGAATACATAGCAGAGAGGCAGAGAAAGTGCCTGAAAGAGCACAGAGGCCCAAGATGCTGACGCAGAGGCTAAGGAGGCCAACGCAAGTGACGCAAACGGCCAAGAGGTTGACGTAGAAGCAGCAAAGGTTGCGCAGAGGCTAGCAGAGATGACAATGAGCTGAAGAGGCAACGCTGAGGAATTTTCGTGGGGCAGACTGGGAGCTGAGAGGCAGACGCAGAGCTGTAGAGGGTGATGCAGTACCTGGAGGGTGACGCAGTTCCAAAAGGAAGCTTGGAGCAGCTTTCGTTGTCTAGCTAAGGAACTGTCGAAGTTGTTGTGGGAACAATCATTCGATTGTTGATCAGCCAGAATATCTGTCTCCAAAGAGTGGTACTTCTACCGAGGGCATTCTCTGTTGGGTGAGCCACTTTTGGCACCCTAGTTGTATTCAGAAAACTGCATAATAATAAAACCCTCATATTTGTTGCACCAGTTTTCCCGCATTAGGTTTTTCTGAGGACAATTGTTCAAAAATAACGGTGTTCTTGTGTTGTCTCAGTTATTTTAGTTGTTGATCTGTATATTTGTGAAGGTTGTTGTTGTGTTTATTTCGATGTTTATATGATTAAATAACTTGTTAATGTAAAGAACAAGTAGGAGATAATAAACCAGAAATAGCAAAAGGGATTTCTGATGTGTTAGTTTCAGAAATTTTCACATTAAATGGCACACATACCTTTACAAATCAAGGCACTTACTCTTTTGTTTACGTTATAAATAGAGCTAGATTCAGGGGCTTTTTAATTTGAAAATAACAAATATTACCATTATGTATATATCTTAAACCCTTATATATTAGATACATTTACTGAGTTAGTATAGAGATGCCATTTTGACATATATATATATATATATATATATATATAATGCACCCAATAGTTATCCACTCTAATTGTACCTAATGATTGTTGATTTCACTTGATCTTGAGAGGCTTTTGTTAGCAGTTGTTATCACAGCAACAGATGCCTCTTGAGAGATAATTTTCATCCCGTGCAGCACCATTCTAGAGGGCATTGCACCCATTCCAGAGAACAGATATGACCTTGTTGATACAACGTTTCCCCTCCAAAGAAGAGTGTTGGGCTATGTCGTGGTTCCTCATTGTACTTGACCCTTTAGAGTACCCCCAAATGCTGAAATGTTGAGCCACTAAAGCTTGGTGTTTGATTTAATAATGATGTACCCAAATGGACCCAGGACAACCCTAGGCTAGCCTAGATACTATTTGATGGGCGTTGCTTGTTCTAGAGCCTAGATGATGATGGCTATCCTTGAGATGATTGGGGGGGGGCCTTGCACATCATTGATTGATCCCAATTCTTGAGCATAATGGTGCCACATCACCCCTTTTTCCCTTAGAAGGGTGACATAGGGCACCTTAGTGATGACACCATTGATTTGGAGGTATTTTGGAGGCATACCCATGGATATTGAGCTACTTCTTGGAGTATAGAGCACTCATGACCTATTTGTCACTTGTGGCATTTTTCACCCCATTGCTAGATGATGTCATAGTGAAGGAGGCTTTTCTCCCACATGTGTGGGCTATTTTGGCTTTATTTGTTATTTTTTTGAGCTATTAGGAGGTTGGATTGTCACCTTTGACTTGTTGAACATCCAAACAAACTTATATTAGGGCTTTTCTTGTAAATTAATGGAAATAAGGGTGGTTAAGCCTCATATAAATAGAGGCTCCCTTATTTCATTTTCATCATTACACATTTATCACTCTTCCCTTGCGAAAGAGTGCAAATTAGTCTTTTTTCTCTACTTGGACAAAATGTGATCTTTCTCTGGTGCGAATTCTCTTAGACATGGTATTTTGCATGGAGCTGTTTTCCTAGAATTGAAAGAAGTGTTTCTTTGGAGAATTTTGTAAGTTTCATGCTATATCTTCTATATTTTGCATATTGTATTTGTGAAGTAGGGCTTCTATTTTATGCCATGACTAAATGTTAAATCTATGTTGTAATTTTTCTCCATTGTAGCATGCAAAATTGTTTTTTTTTAACCCATAAGGAAACTCTGATTGCGCATTCCTTATATTTAATTTCTCCCCTCACAAGGAAAATAGCTAGGGTTTTAAAAGTGGATTCCCTAGTCATCTGCCCTTACTCCATCAAAATCATTCTCATTAAATTTAGCCCTAGAACACTCCATTAAAGCCATTTAGGATAAGTAACTAATCATAAGTTGTGTTGATCACTCTCCAATTAATTAAATTTCATTTTCTTTACCTTATTCCAAGACATCTAGGGTTAGCGGCTAGGGTTTTAAGGTAGAAAATTGCATAAAAGTACATTTGTGTTGGATGTTTATGGTTCATAACTTGGGAATTGCATCAATAAATAATACAAAAGCAAAGTCTAGCATTGTTGCATGGTTAAACCTCCTTTAGGAATGACGTCATCTCTATTTTCTCTTTCTACAAATTTTTCAGCCATAAAATTCCATTTATTAACCCTAATCCTAGTCTATTGGAAGGCATTGTTCCCTCTTTATTGATTATCCTTGATAAGCCTTTTCCTTCGCTGTTATATGACATCGTGTACCCTATCATGGAAAATCAACGAAACCCTAACTTATAACAGCCATCTTTTGATCTAGGAGTAAAGTAATTGAATATTGGCATAGAATGTCTAGGCCATTCTAGGCTCTTCCGGTACTTATTCCATTTATTAGACCTAATATCTATCACCTTAAGCCATCATAATTGGATATTCTTTAAGTGATTTGGGAAAGCCTCCCTTGTGGTTAAAAATCACTAAAGAGTGGGAGAAAGGTTGCCGAGGTGACAGTGGCAACTCTTTCTCTTGTTGCCATAAGGTTTGGTTTCACCCAGTGGAGCTTTGTGCTAAGCCTGCTAGATTTTGTGGCAACGGTGACTATTTGTAACATGTGTCTGTGTGTTAGTGGATATAGAATTTTTTTTCAACTACCTGATACCGTAATGCAACATCGCAACAATTCTTGACACTTATGACTTTTTATTCTTTCTTTTAATGGATCTAATTTCTTTCTTTTTGCAATATCCAAAGAATGTGGCCACAATATAAAATCATATCACTCTCTCCTAGGAAATTAGTCCTCTGAATAGCAAGGAAAGTTGCTTCAACAAGGGTTTTGATACCAAGTGTTACGAAGGAACCCGTTTGTAAACTAAAAATGTCTAACAATTAGGATAAATGGATGAATAAAATATAATTGATAATAATGAAAGTGTTAGTCATGTACAATGGCACGTGATGTTATAGATAGTTAAACAAATTCAATAGTCATGTACAATGGCGCGTGATGTTATATATATTTAAACAAATTCAATAGTCATGCACTAAATGGACATGAATTATGACTTTTGTGCTAGAGAAAGTACCATGGACAGAGGGAGAGGGCACCTGCCAGCCACAGACAGTTTTCTACAGCAGCAGATCGAGGCAAATCACTCTTAAGTTATAGAGGGAGAGGATGCATGCATGCATGTACCTACTAGCTAACCTTAGATAAGGTATGTTGAAGAATGTGTAACTAGGTTCGGTCTTCATAAGTATGAAATGTATTCTTGTAAATAATAAAATGAAAAAAAATTATTATTGGAGCATGGGTTTCATGCTCAAGTTCTTTTATTTTATAGGTCAAGCACCCATTGAGTGCTTCTAAGGTTTGTCCCAGGGTAAAGAGTCATTATCATATATTGATGACCCAATGGACACATTGTATCTTGTAAAGAAAAAATTATTTTGTCTTTAAAGTGTCGAAATACCTCCAAGATCAAATCAGCCTAAGGAGTTGTCAAGTCGGCCTACAGAGCCACATCTACCCTTGGAAGAGCCTATATATAGAGAGGAACTCGTCCTCCATTAGACACACTCACTCATCTCATTCTATGCGAAGAAGAGGAAGAGAAGAATTTGAAGAAGAGGGTACGAAGAAGAGGAAGTTGAAGAAGTCGAAGTGCTTGGGCTAGATCTATCTCTCTTGTGAAAGTCAAAGTTAGGGTTTTTGTGTTGGGTCTATCTCTAGTTCGATCTTGAAGGAAAGAGAGAAGAAAAGGCCAGCGAAGGTCACTTAGGGCATCTCATTAGCCCTGAGTCTCAAGAAAAGGCAAGCGAAGAAGACAAGAAGGCTATTCAAGGGAGATCGAAGTCTCTATGAGGAGCAGCAGCAGTTGCCGTAAGACAGAATTTCGGATCTATAGTGGGAGGTAGAAGTCAGTGCAGCAGGAGGCCGAGTTGATCTTGATCTTGGAGGGTATTTGTCTAAGTCACTAGGTCATGGTATTCGTCAATTGAAGAATCTATAAGAAGAGAAGAGATTTACGGGTTTTCCCTCAAGAGGAGGGGTTTTGACCCTGGCTTGCAGCCTATATACTGTGTCGCTATTCTTCTTGTTTTGGTAGTTGTTTGATGTATCGCACACTGTAATAATAAGGAACAAAGCTAATAAGTAAAAAGGTAACACAAACAGTTATCAAGTTAAGAGAATTAACATACTTACTGCCCTATTGAATTCTCAACATGGTTTCAGAGCTAAGGTTCTCTAAGGGCATCATGAAGATCTCCTCTACAGTGAAGAAGTTCATCAAGAAGATTGCAAGCCATCTCAAGAAAGGTATTAAGAAAGCATGGAATTTCTTATTCTCTACAAAGAAGGTATCAATCAAAGAAAGGGATGAAGGTCTCTTCTTGGCTCTCTCTGGCACATTCCAAGATGAAGATATTTGGGTAATTGGCAGTGGTGCATCAAGGCACATGACTGGCCATTCCAATAGATTGAAGACCTTATCAAAAGTAAATTCTGCTTATTCAGTGGAACTTGGAGACAACAAGAGCTATCCCGTGAGAGGTATTGGATCAACCTCCATAAAGTTGGAAGACAAAAGAAACATCCACCTCAACAACATTCTCTTTGTTCCAAGTTTACACAAGAATTTACTTTCTATTTCAAGTCTAGAAGATAAGGGTGATAAAATAGCCTTCATTAATGGAAAGGTCATTGTTTGGGAAAAAAGCTCAAGTATAGATCAAGCCAAAGTTATAGGCATTCGAGAAGGAAGACTCTACAAACTGATATCTCCTATGGCCCAAGCCCTAGTTCACATTGAAATTAGCCCATGTGAACTTTGGCATCAAAGATTTGGTCATCTACATGTCAAAATCCATCCAACCCTAAGTTCCATATTAGATGGAATTCTGAAACTAAAGGAGGATCGTGAAGGTGTTTGTAAGGGATGTGTGTTGGGTAAGAATACCAAGAGACCATTTGGAAGCAGTGTTTCATGGTCAAAAGAAATCTTGGATCTCATTCACTCTGATGTATGTGGTCCTATGACTCCTAAATCACTTGGAGCACATCTATATTATGTCACATTTATAGATGATCATTCAAGAAAGACCTGGGTTTACTTAATGAAAACCAAGGACAAAGTATTTACAAAAATTCAAAGCTGAAGTGGAGGAACCTTACATAAAGAACTATCAAGATACCAAGATCTGATAATGGAGGAGAATATACATGCAAAGAGATTATAGCATTCTGTAAGGAGTCTGGGATTAAGAGGGAGTTGATAGTCCCATATAATCCCGAACAAAATGGAGTTGCAAAAAGAAAGAGTAGATCCATTGAAGAAAGTGTGAAAGCAATGTTACACGATCAAGATCTACCTAAGTTTCTGTGGGGAGAAGCCATGAAGACAGTTGTCTACATCCAGAATCGAAGTCCTCACAGATCTCTAGACAACAAAACTCCGGAAGAAGAATTCACTGGAAAGAAGCCATCTGTTGATCATCTCTGAATCTTTGGGTGTCCTATATATATTCATATACAAAAGGACAAAAGAAACAAGTTGCATCCTTCTGGCATGAAGGGAACATTTGTTGGGTATAGCAACTCATCAAAAGCTTATAGGATCTACATGAGAGATGGACATCCCATAGAAGTCAATCGTGATGTCATATTTGATGAAAGCATAGCATTCAAGAAATCAAAGAAACTTTCTATAGATTCTGATGATGAAGAACTTCCGATATTTGAGGAGGAAGTTAACCAAGGAAAAGAAGAATCACACCATGAAGAAGAAGGTCCTTGTGAACCTGTTCAACCTGTGGTCATCCCTGAAACAAGGAAAAGACCTAATTGGTTGAAATTTACACTACTTGATGCAGAAGGTCATGGAGCATTGATAGGCTCATTTAGAGAAAGTAAGAAACCCAACAGATACTCTAGATATGCTGCATACATGACAAAATTGATAGAAGCAGAACCATCCTCCTTTGAAGAGGTTGTAAATCATCGAGAATGGAAGGATGCCATGAATGAAGAATGGAGTCTGAGAGATTATACCTAGGCCCGAAGACAAATCTGTGGTTACTTCCAAGTGGATCTATAATATCAAGCATGCAGTTGATGGAAGTATAAATAAGTAAAAGCAAGATTTGTGGCTAGAGGTTTCTCTCAACTTGAAGGCATCGACTATGAAGAGACATTTGCTCCAATGGCAAGATATACAATGATTCGATCATTAGTCTCTCTAGCAGCATTGATGGGATGGAACATCCACCAAATAGATGTGAAGACTATGTTTCTGAATGGCACAATAGATGAAGAAGTCTACATAGAAAAACCCTAGGGATTCGAAGTCAAAGATAGAAAGGCATATGTTTGTAGGCTGAAGAAGGCACTATACGGCCTCAAACAAGCACCGAGGATATGGTATGCTAGGATGGATGCTACCTTCAAAGGATAGGCTTCACAAAAATCTTTGTTGATTCAAACCTTTACATTAAGGTTGTAGATGGTGAACCCGTAATCATTCTTCTGTATGTAGATGATCTTCTCTTAACAGGTGTAGAAGGTCGAATTGAAGAATGTAAGAAGCAACTAGTAGCAGAATTTGACATGAAGGATCTTGGGTTGGTGTATTACTATTTGGGACTAGAAGTCTGGCAAGGACCTAATGAAGTTTATTTGGGTCAAGGAAAGTATGTGATTGAGCTACTAAAAAAGTTTGACATGATGGACTGCAAACCTATAACTACTCCAATGATCACAAACTTGAAGAGACTAAGGAGCTCTGAATCTAGCCCTGTGGATCCTTCCAAGTATAGGCAACTCATTGGCTCACTGAATACTCGTCCAGACATATGCTTTGCAATAAATGTTCTCAGCCAATTCCAAGTAGAGCTGAAGCATGATCATTGGGTAGCAGCGAAACATATTCCGAGATATCTCCAAGGAACCATCCACTACTGTCTGAATTATGACCGAAGAAATGATGTCCAACTGATTGGATATACAAATTCTGACTGGGGAGGCAGTGAGCAAGACGGAAGGAGCACTACGGGAGGATATTTCAGTTTGGGATCCTCCATGGTCTCATGGATGAGCAGAAAGCAAGACACAGTTGCTTTGAGTAGTGCTGAAGTTGAATACATTGCAGCCTGTGAAGTAAGTAGTGAAACAATATGGTTGAGGAAGTTGCTATCCGACTTGTTTGAAGGATCAATGAACCCTACAGTGATACTTTGTGATAACACCAGTTGTATACGTTTGTCTGAAGACCTAGTGTTTCAGGGAAAGACAAAGCATATAAACAACAAGTATCACTATATTCGAGAGCCGATGCAAAATGGTGTGTTGCCGCTACAATATATCTCCACTGATGAGCAAATCGCTGACATATTGACGAAATCACTTCTGAACAAGAAGCTTGTATACTTGAGAGGCAAGCTTGGTTTGATTGATATATCCTCCCTAATTGAGAGGGAGAGGTAGACACTACATTCTTGTCTTCACTTGGGAAGAAAGAATGGAGGATTGGGTAACCATCTGGCATCCAATACTCTTTGAGAATGTGGTAGCGCATTCAAGACAAGAGTAGTTGTGGACCGATATTCTTTGAGGATTAACTACCCAAGATAAGAATAGTCCAATGGAAGCTCATATTCTGTGAACACCCAGGTGGAGTATGTACCTTGAGAGACAATGATTTTGGTGTCTATGAATCATTGGTCTTGCCAACATTGTGCTCTGATCATGTGGATAAAGTTGTTAGTCAAGGCCTTGCTATGTAACAATGTTGATTGATATGATGCTAGACAGATGGGTTACCAATCCAACTCTTTTTATGAGATCTCTTCAGATTGGGAATGACCATGTACCTCTTATGAATACCTCCCTAGTTAAGAGGGAGTGTTGAAGAATGTGTAACTAGGTTCAGTGTTCATAAGTATGAAATGTATTCTTGTAAATAATAAAAAGAAAAGAAAGTATTATTGGAGCATGGGTTTCATGCTCAAGTTCTTTTATTTTATAGGTCAAGCACCCATTGAGTGCTTCTAGGGTTTGTCCTAGGTTAAAGAGTCATTGTCATATATTGAAGACCCAATGGGCAAATTGTATCTTTGTAAAGAAAAAATTATTTTGTCTTTAAAGTGTTGAAATACCTCCAAGATCATGTCAGCCTAAGGAGTTGTCAAGTTGGCCTACATGAAGAGCCACATCTACCCTTGGAAGAGCCTATATATAGAGAGGAACTCGTCCTCCATTAGACACACTCACTCATCTCATTCTATGCGAAGAAGAGGAAGAGAAGAAGTCGAAGAAGAGGAAGGGAAGAAGTCCAAGAAGTCCAAGTGCTTGGGCTAGATCTATCTCTCTTGTGAAAGTCGAAGTTAGGGTTTCTGCGTTGGGTCTATCTCTAGTTCGATCTTGAAGGAAAGAGAGAAGGAAAGGCGAGCGAAGGTCACTTGGGGCATCTCATTAGCCCTAAGCCTCAAGAAAAGGCAAGAAAAAAAGAAGAGAAGGCTATTCAAGGGAGATCAAAGTCTCTAGGAGGAGGAGCAGCAGTTGCCATAAAGACAGAATTTCGGATCTACAATGGGAGGTCGAAGTCATTGTACCAAGAGACCGAGTTGATCTTGATCTTGATCTTGGAGGGTATTTGTCTGAGTCACTAAGTCATGGTATTCGTCAATTGAAGAATCTATAAGAAGAGAAGAGATTTACAGGTTTTCCCCTCAAGAAGAGGGGTTTTTGGCCCTGGCTTGCAGCCTATATACTGTGTCACCGTTCTTATTGTTTTGGTATCTGTTTGATGTATCGCACACTGTAATAATAAGGAACAAAGCTAATAAGTAAAAAGGTAACACAAACAGTTACCAAGTTAAGAGAATTAACATACTTACTTCCCTATTGAATTCTCAACATGTGCCACCACCAGCTTATCTTAGAGGCATGCATCACGAATTAAAGATAGAATAGGAGTCAAAATAAAATTCAGTTTGGTTTTAGTTTTAGTAACTTCTATTTCTGAGTTTGAGTTACATGCAAACCTATTTTTTTAAACCCTAGTATGCCCTTGTCAGCTCTATAAGGGTGAGGGCAGAGGTATGGATTCATTCATTGAGTCCTGAGTCTAGCAGCAAACAGTTCAGGGGTAATTTCCTATAGCAATTTTTTTTCATGTCCAGAATTAATAAAAGCAGTGACAGGTTCTGAAAGTTGTATATTGAATTTCTGTGCATTGTTTTCAAATTTCTACACCATGTGTTATAGATTCTAGCATTTACGAACAGAGCTGTTTTGATAGCTTCTTAGTTCTGCTGTTTTTAGTTTCCTGTAGGAATTGTAGTACTGTGCAGAATCTGTTAAACATGACTTAAGAAATTTCCACACTATGATTATATTTTTATTAGTAGTAGTATTATTTTTTATTTAATGCAGCTTATATTTACAGGACAAATATTTAAAAACAGAAATCAAAATATTCATAGACGTGTTGTGGTATTTGGTGCTTGTAGTTATCTAGTTCACTCTTTGTTACTAGTAGTATATACTATAATTAACATTATTACGTGATGTATTTTATGTATAATACAAACTTGATCACAGAATTTGGATTGAGCTCAGAACAATAAAATAAATATATAAAATATTCAAATTTAATTTTAAAAATCTAAATTACACAGCAATGGAAATAAGAACCATTAGACACAAAATATGCAACTTTGCTAATTTATAGCATACTAAAGGGTGCAAATAGGAAAAATCATATCAAGATACATAACTACAAGTACTAGGAAACTAACTGATACACGGAGACCATAGTGATCAGAACCAATATGTTCAGACAATCTTCACCAAAAATCAGTCTAGTTAGAAATTAAACCAAACTAGGACCAGTTTCAGTCTAGTTCTTAGTCAAAACAGTAGAATCGATGGGTTCCGACAGCATTGAACTAGTCCATCCCTCAACTCTGTTGCCGCAAATACAAAAAACAAAATCTAGAAAGGCAGCCACCCTTTCTAAATCCTAATGTAAGGTTTTTTAATGGCACGCCACCCTCCATTCGCATGTCACTAAACAAAAGGACATTCTCAATTTAACTTTTACTATTAAGTTCTTAAAGTTAATGGAGGTAAATTATAAGATAAATATCCTAGAAGCCACCACATGATCTGTTGGAGAATACGGAAACACCAGCTAGTGACACCAATGGGGGTTGGAGGTCCATCCCTTTGCTTAATGTTGCATACAAGATCTGTGCCCTAAAAGGGCTCTGTCTAGGCCGAAATAAGGAGAAAGAGGCCACCGAAAATTCTGTTTGAAGTCTGGTTCTATTATGCACAAAGGCTGTTAGCTTTTGGTAGCAGCAGACAGGTGTTATAGTCTCTATGGTGTCTATGAGGCTAAGGAACACAAAATGTCCATAACCCAGAAAAGGTTTCGCAAGAAACACCTTAAAAACACCTCAATTAGATTAATTAGACAATTATTAATTATAAGTCTAACTTAGGAAAACTGGTTAATTAAATCACATTAATTGAGACAAATCGATTTTGCTCTAGAGACTTCCAAAAAAGTCATTTGATGGAGTCAAGATGATCTTAGCCATCAATTGAGATGTGATCATGGTCGCTGAGAGTCCAACAAAAGATTATAAGAGCAAGCTGATGGTGTTTGGAGATGACACTGAGGACACTTGAGCAGTTCGACTCACCTAGTTGCAGGGATTTAGCAAGGGCGCAGTTGAAGCAGAGGGACACACTAGCAGCAAGGTTTCAGCAGAGATCTGGGAGAAGAATTCCGAAGAGGATTTCCTCAAATTCTCTAGTGTCCAAGTGACAGGAAAAGAGGTCAATTTATCTACTGAGAGGGAGGTCAATTCAGCTAGTGCGAGTAGCCAGTTAGCCAATGTGAGTTGCCCAGAGGAGCTCATTTCACTTTGTTAGTCCTGGATCTACACCTCGAGACAAAGCGAATGGGTCAAAGATGTTGCTAGAGGCAAAACGACTCGCAGGGAGTGATTCCTAGAGGCTATGCGAATTTTCCAAAGCCACTTGTGTGCATTTCTAGGCAAGAGTATGAGTGCCAGGAGAAGTGTGAGTTGGCTAAGAGGAGGCCGAGTTAGTTTGCAAAGGAAATTTTCTATCTCTAGATTATTTTTCAGTAAAGATTATTATTTGTCGTAGCTTTGCCAGTATCAAGCAAGCAGATCATTGTACTCTTAAATTGTTGAAGATTAATAATAATAATAAAACCCTCATCTATTGCACTGGTTTTCTCTTCGGGGTTTTTCCAGGGACGATTGTCCCAAAAAATTGGTGTCCAATTTTATGTGTGTGCGTGGATTATTTCTCAGTTCTTGCATTTTATTTTCCGCAACGCTTTTTTATTTGTGAAGAATTGCAATAGTGAATTATTCGTTATTTTTCGTAAAGTTAATTTACAAAAGACAAATAAACTGCATAAGTTAGGAGAATAATATCCAATTGTTGCATTCATGGAAATTTCACATGGTATCAGATAAGATTTAGCACTGAGGGTTTGCCGCAAAATGGTTTTGCAGGAGTAAATCAACGCAGGGCACAAGAAGAGAAAGCACACGGGGGTTTATAACCCAGTTTATTAAATTCTCCAGTGTATTTGAGTTCACATATTTTCCAAAGATGGTCGCAACAGGATTGAGAGATCGGGATAGGTTGGATGGAGCCTACAACTTTGGAATCTGGAAGTCCAGGAAGTTGTTTCTATGCGACAAACATGGTCTGAAAGAGTTTGCTATAGCGGTCATTGTTGTACCACCAGATCCAATATTGTTTCATGATTACGGAGGCACAACGCCAAAGCCAAGAGTATGATTCTTCATGGAGTCAAGGATCACATCATTAAGCATATTGCAAAGAAGAACACAACAAAGAAGATGTGGGATGCCATCGTTAAACTGTACCAGTATCCATCAAAGAACAAGAAAATGATCCTCAAGGAAAGGCTGAGAACCATCAAGATGAACAAGGGCAAGGATATAACTTCCTATCTCACCAAAATTCAGAGTGTCAGAGATGAACTAGCTGCAGTTGAAGAAAAGTCGGTTGATGACGAGCTAGTGCGTATAACATTCAATGGGTTTAACAAGGAATGGCATATGTTCATCCAAGTGGTTTCTAAGCGTGACAAGCTTCCCGTTTGGGATTGCCTATGAAGTGATTTCACTCAAGAGGAGTTGAGGCTTAGCTTGGTCGAAGGCACTACCAACAGCAATGGCAAGGTATAGAAGGTGAAGGAGGAGGAAGAAAATGTCACTCTAGAAAGAAAAGGCAAAGCGAAGAAGGGTCCCAAAAGGGACAAGACTCGAAAGGAGAAAACAAAAAGCACTTAGCAAACGTCAATTTTTTTGGCTGTGGTCAATTTCGTCACTATGTCAGCCAATGTTTTAATCGGAAGGAGGACAAGAAGGGGAAGCAGACAACTGCTTCAGTAGAGATCAAGGATTTGGCTTCCAGGCTGGAGGATGAATTCGCACTTATAGCAGCAGTATCCTCAAGAGTAGGAGTATGAAACTCCAAAATGCTAGATATGGTAGGGTCCGAGGAAGGAGCAGCAAGGAGATATAGATCATAGCCAAGGAGGGCATGATCAGTAGATCATATCCAGTTGTTGTGGATGCAATTCCTCAGTTGGACCATTACCCCTGCTACGAGAGCCCAAATATTAAAGTAGCAAAGAGACCAGTGAGAGATCAAGACTCACTATTCCAGTGATAGCAACAACGCAGAGGCAACACAGGGGCATCAGTAGTGTGAGATCAGAGTAGCACAGTAGCAGCATTGATTAGTTTAGCTACGACACATTCCCAGTGTCCCACAGATCAACAGGTTGCAAATATACTCAAGAAGGCCTTAGGTAAGGCAAAGTTTGTCTTCTTCAAGGGCAAGTTGGGAATAGTGGAGAAAACCTTCCTCACTAAGAGGGAGTGTTAGTTTTTGGTAGCAACAGACGGGTGTTCTAGTGTCTATGGTGTCTATGGTGTCTATGAGGCTAAGGAAAGCAAAATCTCCATATAACCCATAAAAGGTTTCGCAAGAAATGCCTTAGAAACACCTCAATTAGATTAATTAGCCAATTATTAATTAATACCATAAGTCTAACTTTGGAAAATTGGTTAATTAAATCACATTAATTGAGGCAGATCGATTTTGCTCTAGAGACTTCCAAAAAAGTCATTTGATGACTTACGAAAATTGGTTAATTAAATCATATTAATTGAGGTAGATTGTTTTTGCTCTACAGGCTTCCGGAAAAGTCATTTGATGGAGTCAAGATGATCTTAGCCATCGATTGAGATGTGATCATGGTCATTGAGAGTCCAACAGAAGATTATAAGAGCAAGTCATTGGGGTTTGGAGATGACACAAAAGACACTTGAGCAGTTCGACTCACCAAATTGCAGTGATTTAGCAAAGGCGCAGTTAAAGCAGAGGGAGACACCAACAACTTTTCAACAAGATCTGAAAGAACGATTTTGAAGAGGATTTCCTCATATTTTCCAGTGTCTCAGTGACAGGGAAAGAGGTTGATTTATCTACATAGAAGGACGTCGATTCAACTAGTGCGAGTAGTGAGTTAGCCAGTGTAAGTTGCCCAAAGGAGCTCATTTTAGTTTGTCAATGACAAATCTATCACTTGAAGACAAAGCGAGTGGCTCAGGGAAGTTGCTGGAGGTAGAACGACTTGCAAGGAGTGATTCCCGGAGGTTGTACGAATTTTCCAGGACCACTAGTGCGCAATTTTGGACAAGAGTGCGAACGTGAGCAGAAGTGTGAGTTGGCTAGGAGGAGGCCAAGTTGGTTTGCAAAGGAGATTTTGTATCTCTAGATTATTTTTCAGTGGATATTATTATTTGTCAGAGCTTTGTCAATATCAAGCAAGCAGATCATTGTACTCTTAACTTGTTGAAGATTAATAACGATAAAACCCTCATCTACTGCATTGGTTTCCTCTTCGGGGTTTTTCCAGGGATGATTGTCCAAAAATATTGATGTCCAATTTATGTGTGTGCGTGGATTATTTCTCAGATCCTGCATTTTATTTTCCGTAGTGTTTTTTTATTTGTGAAGAATTGCAATAGTGAGTTATTCGTTATTTGCCATAAAGTTAATTTACAGAAGACAAATAAACTTAATAAGTTAGGAGAATAATATCTAATTGTTGCATTCATGGAAATTTCACAAAGGGAGGAGGGTCGAGCCCTAGAAAGAGGCCTAACAAGCCTCAAACGTGACTACTATGGAAGGCCGAAAGGCCTCAGAAGTTGCACAAGGGTTTCTATGGTAGGTCGAGCCCTAGGAGAGGTCAAAATTGACCTCAGATTTGGAACAAAGGCAGCAAAGAGCTTTCGACAGAGAGCTAAGGCAGTGGGACTGTGAAAGGGCTGATATGTTGGAGAAGATGAATTTTTGAGATAGACTTATGCAGTTTGCTCATGAATGGTGGATTGAACAACTAGTTGGAAGGTTGCTTGTACAGTGATCTTGAAACACTAAGCCACTGTGAGAAGCTAAGCATGTTTGAGGCTGATATATGCAAGAGATTTGAAGGGCAAAAAACCTTGTGAGCAATTGATTAGACAGAGACATTAAAGGAACAATTTCCCTATGTGAAGTAGGCAAAGGACTGCCAAGTGTCAAGAGCAAGTGGACAGAAGGGGTTAGAAGCTAGCTACAGCAAGTCAAGTTTTATTCTTGTTATTTTGGGCAAATTGAGGGTCAAAGGGAGTTGACATCAAGCCCTAAGTGTATACTAGTTTATACTATTGTCTTGTATCAAGGCTTTGCAAGGGCCATGATCCCTGGCACGGGAGCCCTACGTTTGTTTTATTGAAGGAATAATAAAAACAAGTTTTGGGCCATTAACAAATTTGTGTACTTTCATCGATTCACTATTGTTACATTCTTGTTGTGCAAAGTTGTTCGTCGTTGTGCATTCCTAGTGTGTTTGTGTGCTTGGTAAGCCATAGACCTAACCTAGGGTGTAAGGAAAATCCAACATGGTATCAAAGATACATTGAAGGGATAGTTGAATCAGTGTGTGCACAACAAAAAGTCTAAGAGGGAGTTGCGTGCTTTGATGTTGAACGACTAACAACATGGAAAAGTTGGTTGCTAGTATAAGGTAAGAGGACACACTGGAAAGACTGTTGAAGTTTCTAAGTTACCTTTTAGAAACCCTTCATGCACTTTATCTAATTTATTCCTACCTACTTGTTCTGTTACTTAACAAGTTATTTACAATGTAAAATACTGAAAATAAACACTAGTGCATGCTCAACATATTACAGATCAACAACTGAAGGAAACAGAAACAATCACACCAAATGACACCGTTATTTTTGGACCAATGTCCCCGAAAGAACCCAATGTGGGAAAACCAGTGCAGCTATCTGAGGGTTTTCTTATTAAGCAATATCATAATACAATTTGGGTGCCAAATCCAGCTTACCCAACAGAGAATTTCCTTGGCAATAATACCTCACAGTTTGAGGCAAATGTCCCATGGCTGAAACCCCAGATAAACCTTCCGGCAGCTCCTCAGCTCCAATCTGCCCCAGAAACCCCAACATCTGCCTTCTAGACTGCGTCAGCCCCTCTTTGCCCAGTGTTGGCCCTGCGTCACCTGAATGCGTTTGTGTCAGCCATAGGATGCCCTACGTCAGCCTTCTAGCCCTCTGCATCAGCAACGCTAGCTTCTCTGAAGCCCTCCACAGCTCCCGATTGCCTCTGCATGGCCCTACATGAGTCCCGGCTGCTACTGTGTCACTCTCTTTGGCTACTGCGCTACTCTTCCAACACTATCTCTACCTCTCTGTCTCTCTGTACTCAATGCCCCTCAGCTGCAAATCCGATCACTGATTCTATCTCTCTTAGCGAACCCCGCTCTAGAGAATAGAATGACTAATCACTCTGGTATACTCTCCAAGTGACCCTCAAGCCTCCTCTTATACTTTTTTCGTTGACATATCAACGGCCGAGATTAAGTCCCTAATCAACGGCTAAGATTAGATCTGACTTGATCCATGTCTTTTGGACCATTCTAACATAGTTTCATATTAATTCACATTAATATTTTAATTTCCCTAAGTTTAGACTTAGGGACTCCATTAAAAATATTAATTATTTTAATATCTCCTTAACTGTTTAAAATCTGCCCAAACCCTTTCTGGGTATTGGAGATCTCGTGTGCCCCAATCTCTCCACCAAATTTCGTGGCTAGAGCACATCCGATGCTACCACAAATCAACAAAGATTGTCCAACTATAGTCCTTGGAAAGAAAGGATCAAGGTAGTTTGTTGGTAAAGAAGATATGGGAGTTTGCTGACAAGGAGATTCAAAAACCAATAGATCTAAAGGAGTTGGATGTATATGCAGAGTTGGATGTAAAGGCTAAATTGATCATCCTAGATGATGTAAAGGATCACTTGATACCTCATCTAATCGGGAAGAACAGTGCACCTAATATGTGAAAGGCTCTTCAAAACTTGTTCCAAAATAAGAACAATAAACAGTTATTGGCATTGAGAGCAAAGGTCAAGAACAATGTTACAAGATCCTCCCCCACCAAGGATATGGAGGCGCATTCGCGTCCCGGACGAATTTGCCACGATCCTCACAGATGGAACCATGGATCCGAAAATTGCATCCGCGGTTCCATATTGTGGTATCAGAACGAATCGGCCACGAATCCACCGCAAATCATGAGCAGATCTAGGAGAAAGGCAGAAGCAATGTTGCACAAAGCGGGGATGTTTTTTGGAAGCGAAGCATTAGAAGCATCATTTTCAATAGGAAGCGAAGCGTCTTGGAAGCATCTATATATATATATATATATATATATATATATATATATATATATATTCAAAAAAAACATCCAAAATACCAAATCAATTGTAGAAGATATGAAAACATGCATATTTGTACATAAATCAAGATAGATATGGCATCCATTGTACATTAATGATTAAAAATTTGAGCATCAACCATCTAGATTCTAGCAATTACAAACATACATCAAACTTTTAAGCATATCATAAAACATAAAACATTTAGAAGATAAAATCATAAAACATTCAAATAACTTATCTAGCAAGTGAGAAATTGTCAACATGAGTCAAGTCCAAAATTGTAATAATAATGTTTACAAAATAGGCCACTTGGCCACCACCAAGTACACACTAAACTAGGAAGAGTAAGACAGAAAAGTTCAAATTCACAACAAGACTACAAGTCTAATCTATGACAAACGTAGAAAATTGTGAATATATCTACTGACCTCTCCTTCCACCACGAACAGTACATGAGCCTCCATGTTGTGGCAGTGAAGAAGATGGTGGTTGTGGAAGATGCAGTAGTGGAACTGATGAAGATGAAGCCCTTGTTGTTCATGTTGAAGCATGGAACCTAGGAACCATGGGACCAGATTGGGGTGGCATCTCAACTCAATCATCATTGATCCAAAATGGATTTTTGATACTCCTAAGTCTAAGTGTTCCTCACTGAAGAAAATGAAAGTCCAACGAAGTTCCTGGAACTAGCACCATTGCAGAGATCATCTCATTCTGAATCTACTGCAACTTGAATGGGCAAAAACTAACTTAGGATGCAGAAGTTATCATAAAATGAAACTACCTCTATCCTTTGGAAAAATGAGCAAAATCCCTGTAATATTCCTAATTAGCTATGGCTAATTGGAATATTAGATTTTGTTCAATTTTTTCCTTCTACATTTATTTGTAAATAAAAAGTGAGGAAGGGGGAACATAACTCACTTTAGAATAAAAAGTCACTTCCTAGGTAGCACAACGTTGTGACTTAAAGGGGAGCCAAGGGGACCAAAGGGGGACGCAGAAATGGAGCCCACGCAGACACATGGAGGAACTGCACAGGAGGAAAGGAACACGTGGCAAGAGGAAAATCACGCAAGAGGAGGTGAGCCTAGGGATTGTGAGAGGCAGAGGCTATAAAATAGATAGGAGCCCCCTCATGCATCATTCAGTTATGTGCATTTGGAGCTAGTCGTTTCGACTTCTGAGCACGCTGGTTGTTTAGCTAGTCTGCAGCACCGTTTAGTGCATCGAGTGTCTCTGTTTGGAGATCTCACCCTTAGCCCCGGGGGACTTCGAGTCCCTTCTTGGGCAAGGTATTTCCTTTGGTGTTTCAGCAATAGTTTCATCAACATTCCAGCAGCAATTTTAGTAGCGTTTTGGAGAACTGCGCAACACTGGGAGAGGGACGCAGTTCTTTTTGGTTGTAGTGCTCGATTGGGGTTTTGCAGGTAGATTTACGCTAGGAGATTGAGCAGGGGTCCAGCTCTTGTCTCATGTTAAAATTTCTGTTTTCCCACCCCGGTTTTCAGTTTCTCCTTATTTCTCCCATGTAGTTAAATGCCCTTTCCCATAACCATACATTCAACAAGCTGGAAAAATAAATTTGCTGAAAACACAAATTCTGGAAAATTTACAGAATGCTGGAAATTGCAGAAATAAAAATCAGCAGTAATAAACAGCCATTAAAACACATTAAAACACTGATATTTTTGGTCAACGTGACCCTGGAAAAACCCCCTACAACTCTTGGGGAAAACCAGTTTGAGAGCTCTTCTTTATTTCTGAAAAATGTCTTTTTACAGCAAGAAAATTTCAGCAAAAAAATTACAGCAAAATATTTTTTTTCAGCAAGCAAACTTATCCGTTTTCAGCCCAACGGACCACCTGGAAACTTCTCAGTTTTCAGCAAAAAATCAGCTTTTTTTGCTTGTTCTTACTGCTGTTCTGCTTGTCTTTCTGCTATTCTGATTTTGCTGAAGAGCTGCCTAGTATGTGTGCCAAACTGCTGCCTCTTTCTCTTTCTTGTCCAGAAATCTCCCTTGCTCTCTTGCTCTCCTTCTCCCAATCTGCTCATGAAAGAATGAATGATCTTTTCCTCATTTTCCTCCTTTAATGTAACTCCAAGTGACTTTTGGGTGATCCAAGTGACTTTTGGGTGATCTCTAAATCCAATGGCTGAAATAGATTAATCAATGGCTGAGATTAAATGCACATTTAAATCTCACTTTTTATTTTTTAAAATTCACCCACTTTAATAAAGACCCACTTAGTCATTTATTTCCAAAGTCACTTTCCTTTCTAATTTTACATTGACTTTATTAAAGTCACTTTAAAATTAGACTTAGTAACTTTATCACTTAAAGTCACTTTTAAATTAAATTTTAACTTTATAAAAATTATAAAGTCACTTTAGGAGAAAAATAAAAATCTTTTGGACACTTTTCCCTAGGCCAAAGATCAAAGCCTAAGGGAACCACCTGTCCTCCGGTACCAAATTTCAACATCTCATTGGAGGATTTTTGGCAGGGTTCAAGGCAGTGTTTTAGGTAGAGTTTAGAGGGGTTTTCTTCAGTGGCAGCGCATGGCATTGAGGAACTGTGTAGAACCCCAAGGGGGTGTTTTTCGGGGGTCGGCCATTCCAGCAAAGCTTTCTGGGTTTTTCTGGGTTTCTTGAGTAGAGCCCAAATCCAGAGTTTCAGCTTTTTTCGAGGAGGGGAGCAGCCCCAAATCATCATTTGTTTCCTAGCAACAGCAACAGCACAGTAGCAGCATCCATGCAGAGAGGCCATTCTTGTCATTCTGAGAGTATTTCTTCACTTGCCTTGTGCAAGTCGAGGTGCCATCTCTCTGATCACCTCTTGTACTCATTTTATTGCTTAGTATAATAAAATGGCTTAGCTTTTTCCTTGATCCACATGATCCTTGACCCCGTCAAGGATAATGCACTTGGCCCTCGCCATCGCTTCTTCATACTTGTCGTTATCATTGGGGTCCACTGGGATAGCTATAAACTTCAAGGAAAAGTTCTTGACACGATTCCTGTCAGACACTGATAAGATTTTGGCCTTCCAGATTGCGAAGTTCGATGCTCCATCCAGTCTACCCTAGTCTCTTACCCCGTGTAGTGCCATGACGCTCCTCTACTTCCCTCCTGGAAGTTCTCTGTTCGACTCCTCTGAGTCTCTACTTCCTGTCTAGAAGTTCTCTTCTAGACTCCCTTTAAGTCCTGATTTCCCTCTTGGAAACCCTTCTGCCGCTTGTTGAAATGCCCCCTACTCTGATCGTCTTGTGCAACTGCACTGCTGATCTAGGTTCCTCGACTAGAAACCCTCAGTAACAACTCCTCTGGCCCTGCTTTATCAGGTATTGTTCTGACTACAGTACCTCACCAACTCCACTCTACAATATTTTCGTTGCCTTCTAGACTCCAGCAACTGCCTCTCTATGAACTACGTCAGCGCCTCTCTGCCTCACGCTGGCTCTGCGTCACCCCAGATAGATCTGTGTCAGCCCTGGGATGCCAAGCGTCAGCCCTCTGGCCCTCTGTGCAGCTTCCAGCTTCTTTTGCGTGGCTTTGGCTGGCTCTGCATCACAATTTTTGGCTTCTGCGTTGCTAGAAACAGTGTTTGTCACCTCAGGACAGCTATTTTCTACTGCTATTGCTCTGCTCGGCTGATGTCTTTTAGTCCTCCTGTGATCTGCAATCACGCTCTGATACCATGTTGAAGTTTCTGAGTTTACTTAGTTTGGAAACCCTTCATGCACTTTTTCTGATTTATTCCTACCTACTTGTTATTTTTCTTTAACAAGTTATTTACAAAGTAAATACTGAAAATAAACACTAGTGCATACTCAACATATTACAAATCGGCAACTAAAAGAGACAAGAACAAACACACCACATGAAACCATTATTTTTGGACCAATGTCCCTAGAAAAACCCAATGCGGGAAAACTAGTGCAGCTATCTGAGGGTTTTCTTATTAGGCAATATCAAAGTACAATATGGGTGCCGGAACTGGCCTACCCAACAGAGAATTTCCTTAGCAGCTATACCTCACAGTTTGAGAGAAATCTCCTCGCTGAAACCCCGAAAAATCCTTCTAGCAGCTCCTCAGCACAAAACTGCTCTCCAACCCCAGCGTCTACCCAATCTAGATTGCGTCAGCCCCTCTCTGTCTCATGTTGGCCCTGTGTCAGCGTTTCTTGGCATGCGTCAGCCCCAGGAGGCCCTGCATCAACTTTCTGGGCCTCTGCGTCAGACACGTTGGCCTCTCTGGTGCTCTGCATAGCACTTGGTTGCCTCTGCGTGGCTCTACGTGAGCCCTTGCTGGCTCTGCATCACTCTCCTTGGTTGCTACGCTACTCTCCCAACACAATCTCTGCCTTCTTTGTTTCTCTGTACTCAATTCCCCTCAGTTGCTCTCCCGATCACTGATTCTATCTCTCTTAGCAAACCCCGCTCTAGAGAATAGAATGACTGGTCACTCTGGTGTATTCTCCAAGTGACCCTCAAGCCTCCTCTTATACTTTTCCTGTTGACATCTCAACGGTCGAGATTAAGTCCCTAATCAACGGCTAAGATTAGATCTGGCTTGGTTTGTGTCTTTTGGACCATTCTAACACAGATTCATATTAATACACAAGTATTTTATTTTCCCTAAGTTTAGACTTGGGGACTCCATTAAAAATATTAATTATTTTAATATCTCCTCATCTGTTTAGAATCTGCCCAAATCCTTTCTGGGTATTGGAGATCTCATGTGCCCCAACCTCTCCACCAAATTTTGCGGCTAGAGCACATACCATGCTATCCCAAATCAACAGAGTATCACACTAATGACTAAGTTGATAGACTCAGAACCTTCTTGTTTTGAGAAGGCAACCTCTCAGCAGGTTTGGCGAGATGCCATGGTGGAGGAATATTCCTCCATCATGAAGAACGATGTCTAGGAGATTGTGCCACGCCCAGAGGGAAAATCAGTTGTAGGCTCATGCTAGGCGTACAAGGTGAAGCATGGAGGAGGTGGGAATGTGGAGAAGTACAAAGCCATGGTTGTAGCCAAGGGTGCTAGTTTTTGTAGCATCGGAGGTGTTCTAGTCTTGAAACCTTGTGGACAGGCTAAAACACATGAGTTCTCCATAACCCATAAATCGTTTCTGGAAATTCCACCTAGAAGTGTCTCAATTAGATTATTAGCCGATTTTTAAATATTGTCTGTCTAAACTTGGGGAATATCATTCATTAATCAGAATTAATTGTGATAAGGTGAGAATCATTTAGAAACTAACACAGATCGACTCCATATGATATTGGCCCTTGATTATGTTTTAATCTCGGTCGTTGGTGCTCAAACAGAGGATTATAAGAAGAAGTCGATGGGTAGAGATGGAAAAAACTAGTGGAGTTCGATTTCCTTGGCAATTCGATTTCCAGAGAACCGCAACAGTTGCCGGAAAGCCAGAGAAGGATGTAGAGATAGTGAGGGGCAAGGGCAGTGAGTCCGAAGGAATTTTTTCCAAATCTGGAGAGTCATCTGCAAGAGGACCGAGTTTCCTCAGTGAGGTTGCGAAAAGGCAGCGCAGAGGCTTCAGAGGTAGAGTTCGATTTGGCCAAACAAAGGGTCGACTCAGTGGCTGGAGGTCGGGAAGATTTCTGGAAGGTGCCAGCGAGTCATTCTCAGAGGCTGGATTGGGAAGATGCCTTGATCAGTTGCAATTTTAGGCAGAGCATTCTAGTGCCTAGGCAAGTTTGATGCAGAGGCTAACACGAGTTTCGTGGAGTCCACTTAGAGCCAGTTTTGGAGCTGGATCAGTGCCGGGTGAGACAAAATTTGTCTCACTAATTTTTGTGGCCAGTTTCTCCTATAGTAGATTGCCAGTTTTCGGCATCCAGTTGTACTCATATTTTCTCTCACTGCTACATAATAATAAAACCCTCAGTCGTTGCACCGGTTTTCCCAAGTTGGGTTTTTCCAAGGACATTTGTCCAAAATCAACTGTGTCAAATTTTATGTGTTTGCTAGTATTTTCTCAATTTCCAGTGTTATTTTCTTCCACAATTTATTTGTGAAGGTTGCAATGTGAATAGCGGTATTTATCGTAGCAGATAAATTGTTAAAATTAATTAACAATTAGAAAAATAATTTCCAGTTGTGGCAATAGTATTTCAAATTTGAGATTTTCACATGGTATTAGAGCGTGAGTGATCACCAGGGAAACTCAGAAGCGAAGAAGGGAATTTCACAGTTAAGAGGGAGCAGCAGACCGAAATTCTCAAAGGTTGCGCAGTACTTAGACAGGTAGATCGAATTGTTGGGCAAGGGTTCAATTTTCATTTGCAGGTTGGCAAAAAAAACGATTTTCCCATATTAGTGGTTCCAGCCGTCAAAGGGAGCAACAACAGCTCGGATTTTCGCGTAGCAGATTCCTTGGTTGGATGCAAAGGGTTTTGCAGCAAAATCAGCGTCGGGTGGAAGAGAAAAGCACACACAATAGGGCACTCCTAGTTTTAGAAGTTCAATTTTTCCAAGCAGATTGGCAATGGCAGCTAGGACTGTGCATCCCAGAAGGGAGTGAAAATAGCAAAGTAACAACCAAGCGAAGGGAAAGAGGGAGTTTTTGACAAGTTTGTTGAGATGGCCTCAGCTGGGCTTAGAGATCAGGATAGGTTGGAGGGAGCCTCCAACTATGTCATATAAAAGGCTAGGATGTCCTTCCTTCTAGATGAACATGGCTTGAAAGCCTATATAGATAATGTGGTAGCAGTACCCCAAAACCCTGATCAGTTGAAGGAGTACATCAGAGAAATGGCGAAGGCAAAGCCAATGATCCTAGATTGAGTCTAAGATCATATAGTCTCACATATATCAGGGGAGAACACAGCCAAGGAGATGTGGGATAGTCTTTCCACACTATATCAAAGTTCTTCTGAGCAGCGGAAAATGTTTCTGTAGGAGAAGCTGAAAAGCATAAGGACGCAGAAGGGTGAGGGCATAGATCCCTTCCTCACTCGGATTCAAGAGGTCAAAAATCAGCTAGCAGTCGTTTGGGAGGTGCCCCAACCTACAAAGCTTGTACGACTGGCACTAAATAGTGTCTCGGAGGATTGGCAGGTGTTTGTCCAAAGTATTTTGGGCAGAGACACATCGCCAAGATGCGACAGAATGTGAGCCGATCTGCAACAAGAGGAGTTAAGGCGTGCTCTATTGAAGAGTACCATCAGTGGAAGCAATAGCAAGGTCATGAAGAGTGACAAGGAAGAGGAGAATGTGGACCTCGCATCCAAGGGCTCTAATCAGGGGCAAGGGGAAAAGAAAAAGAAAAAGGACCAATCAAAGGTCAAGTGCTTCAGATGTGGTGAGTTTGGTCACTACAATACGCAGTGTCCTCTCAAGAAGAAGGACAAGCAAGAGAAGCGGGACTAGACGACAGAGTCAGCAGAGATTGACAAGTTGTCATCTAGGTTGGAGGAAGATTTCGCTATGATGGTAGCCATACCTCTAGGAGTCAGGTGGGGCAACTTGGAGTTGTAGTCCAAAACTGCAGAGACTGGGCAGGATCCTTGAGGTGTCCTCCTCATGGATCAATACATTGCTAAGGGAGCCCACAGTATTCAGTAGCAAGATGGATCAGTGTCAGAGATGCAGTCAGATTCCAAAGTGATAGTTGCAGACTAGTAGCAGTCAGGTATAGAGGAGCGCAGTGTAGTGTTGGCAGCAGTACAAAGTGGCACAATGGCAGAGTCAGCAGCAGCGCACATTCCTTGGTAGATAGTGTAGTAGCTAGTAGCAGTCAGAGATTCGGAAGAGAGATGCATCACACTGAACACAGTTGATTCAGTATTTAGAATGCTTCTCAATTGTTAGAGTTGCAGTAGCAACAACAACAGATGGGAGGGAATTGCAATGTAGAGACAGTGCCAGCAGCAACACAGACGCAGCATCAGATTTGCGCAGTGGTTGGTGGGCAACATGGCTAGACATCAGCAGCGTGACAGAGGGTGGTACAGAGACAGGGTGTTGTGGCAAGATGTGCAACACTAGAGTTGGAGAGAACACCTTCCTCGCTAAGAGGGAGTGTTAGTTTTTGTACCATCAGAGGTGTTCTAGTCTCGAAACCTTGTGGACAAGCTAAAACACATGACTTCTCCATAACCCATAAATCATTTCTGGAAATTCCACCTAGAAGTGTCTCAACTAGATTATTAGCCGATTTTTAAATATATCCTAAGTCTAAACTTGGGGAATATGGTTAATTAATCAAAATTAATTGAGAAAATGTGAGAATCATCTAGAAATTCACACAAATCAAACTGATATGATCTTGGCCCTTGATTATGTTTTAATCTTGGTCGTTGATGCTCCAACAGAGGATTATAAGAAGAAGTCAATGGGTAGATGGAAAACACCAATGGAGTTCGATTTCCTTGGCAGTTAGATTTCTAGAGAGCAATAGCAGTTGCCAGAGAAGGAAGCAGAGACAATGGGGGGCAGGGGCAACGAGTCCAAAGGAAGGTTTTTTCTGATCCGGAGAGTCAGCTACAAGAGGGTCGAGTTTCCTCAGCAAAGGCAGCACAAAAGCTTCAGAGGCAGAGTTCGATTTGGCCAGACAGAGGGCCGATTCAGTTGTTGGAGGCCAGGAAGATTTCCGAAAGGTGCCAGCTACTCAGTCTCAGAGGCTAGATTAGCCAAACGGCTTGATCAGTTTCAGTTCCAGGCAGAGCGTTCTAGTGCCTGCACAAGTTTGATGCAAGGGTTTCCTGGAGCCCATTCAAAGCCAGTGTTGGAGTTGGATCAATGTCGAGTGAGACAAATTTTGTCTCACTAATTTTTGTGGCCAGTTTCTCCCATAGTGGATTGCCAGTTTTTGGCATCCGGTTGTACTCAAATTTTCTCTCACTACTGCATAATAATAAAACCCTCAATTGTTGATTGGTTTTCCCCAGTTGGATTTTTCGGAGGACATTTGTCCAAAAATAACTATGTCAAATTTTTTGTGTGTGTGTGCTAGTATTTTCTCAGTTTCCAACGCTATTTTCTTCCGTAGTTTATTTATGAAGGTTGCAGTGTAAATTATTTGGTATTTGTCGTAGCAGATAAATTGTTAAATTAATTAACAATTAGAAAAATAGTTTCTAGTTGCTGCAATAGGAATTCAAATTTGAAATTTTCACAAAGGACTTCTCGTAGGTTGATGGCATCGACTATGATGAGATATTTGCCCCAATAGCTTGTTATTCATCCATCAGGACAATTTTGGCACTAGCAGAACAGATGGGGTAGAAAATCCACCAGATGAATGTGAAGACAGCATTCCTCAACGGAGTGGTTGAGGAGGAGATATATATGGAGCAGCTAGAGGGGTTTGAGACTTTCAACAGAGACACTCGTGTTTGTTTGTTGAAGAGAGCTCCTTATGGGATCAAACAAGCTCCGAGAGCATGGTACACTCGTATTGATAGCTACCTTCAGGGATTGGGCTCCACTAAGAGTGAGGCACATGCCAACCTATACTACATCACGGTTGGAGAGCTTCCACTCATTCTAGTACTCTATGTTGACGATCTTATATTGACTGGAGCAGACAGCTTGATCCAAGATTGCAAGGCATACCTTGCAAGGGAGTTTGAGATGAAGGATATAGGGCTTATGCACTATTTCTTCAGGTAGGAGGTATGGCAAGGTGATGGGGAAATCTTCTTGGGACAGGGGAAGTACACTACAGAAATCCTCAGGAGGTTTCAAATGCAGGATTGCAGGCCCATGAGCATGCCTCTAGTCACAAACTGAAGGAAGGTGGACACTAGTAGAGCAGAGTGAGTAGATGATTGTGTGTAGAAAGGGATAGTGAAGCTACCATAAATTCCAACAGAGGAGCAGACAGCAGATATCTTGACCAAGGCATTGGCAAGAGGCAGTTTTGTCTATTTCAGAGATAATTTGGGAGTTGTACAAAATCCCTTCCTCGCTAAAAGGGAGTGTTAAAAATGTAGCGAGTAAAGGTATTCTGGCTTGTGCCTTAGCCACTGAAGACCTCAGTTTGTCTTTCTCTAGCAATGAGTGTGAGCTCATGAGTTAGACTTTAGTTAAGATGAGTTTATTTCCAGTTTATTAGAATGATCATCAAGATGGCATGCGTAGAGTTGGAGCTTCAATTACGTGGAGTCTTCTTCAGTTTAACTATACAAAGAGGTGGCAATTACAAGTTCAATTAGAGCGAGTTTGTCTTCAGTCTTGATTGAAGGAAGAATGAGTTAAGACTCCAAGTGTTGACTAGAGAGAGAAAGAGTATCACTCGCAGTTAACTCGCTATCAAAACTCAACTTCTAAAATTGAACTTGGCCTTCCTTGCATGCTCGAATTGGGTCTATAAACAAGAGGGCAAAGACAGATAATTCACAATAGTTTTGTACACAAGGTTTGTGAGATCATCTTTGATTGTGGAGAGTGAAGAATTAAGTATCAATTGTGCGCAAGGATTTAGGAGATTGTGCGCAAATTTGAGATCTTGCGTCCTAAGAAATAAGATATCACAAGTGAAAAGAAGCAAAACGCTTTCTCAGAGACAGATCTCTTTGTAATAGACCCAATTGCTCAAGAACAACCAATAAAATACCACAACAAAGAAGGCAGGTTTTCCCTTTTGGGTTTCCTAGGTAAACAAGCATTTCAAATTGTGTGATTGTATTTTTATCTCTCGATTATTTTCCACTACTTATAAATTGTTAAGAAACTTTGTATATTGGTTAAAGTCAATTTGGGTTCATTTTTCAGTTGCCTTGTATTCAGTCATCTAAGTAGTTGCAGAGTTTCAAGGAAATTTAACAATGTTTATTTAAAGGAGGGTGTTTGCTTGCATAGATAGTTGTATGATGCCCATGGAACTTACCAAGAATTCCATTTATGATGTATTCAACCTTGTGATATTATGATTGCATACATTGTTCATGGTGGAGATGACAATTTACATGGTTCTATTTCTATGTTGTCTAGTCATCACATTACTAGGTGAGGTGGTGTTGTCGGATATTATTCATGGTACATGATGCCTAGGTGGAATTCCTTAGCACTTTGGTTGCATTTTTCCTATGTTTTATACCTTGGTATTACTAACATTATTATCTTGTGGATCAGTTGGTATATGTACCCTTTTTCATATTATTCCAAGCACAATTGTGGTTATTTTTATATGGTTCAATGTTGTTTTGAGCCTGATATGAGAGTGCCCTAGGCACTTTTGGGTCTTATGATGTTTAGATCACTATATTATGGCATAGAGACACCCCTTTGATGGAGCGAAATACATGTGCACACATGTTGAGATTGATTGTGGCTTTTAACAATTGGGTTGGCCTATATTTTGGAGGCTTGCAGATGGAGCACCCTAGGTTATTAGTTACCCTCTCACACTTGCTTATTTTGAAGTTTACCATGGATCCTGGTGGAGCGCTCACTTTTGTGCACATATGTTAAAGCACCCATAGTTTCTCATTATTTCATTAAGGTCATCCCCTTGTCTAGCGGTTAGTTGGATTAGTTATGACTTGCCACATGGGTCATGGCATTATTTTATTATTTGATTGAATTGTCATCACTCTAAAGATCACATGCCATGATGGAGGTGGATAATTGCAATTGTTTTGAGGAGCACCCATATTACTCTATCGCTCTCTCACACGTGTGGGCCATTTTCTAGTAAAGCACACTTCTCTTGGGCTATTTTATTGTTTCTTTGGAGGTGTCTAGGAGGGCTCACCTAGTGGGGGATTATTTTATCATTTCTTTAACATCTTGACACATTCAACTCACTGTTGATTTTTCCACATCACTTCAACCACTGGTCTATGTCTCAAATCACGATCATAAACACTCTGAAATAACACTCTAACATTCATCAATAAATCAACTAGTGCACATGATAATTTTAAATTTTTTTAACCCACAACCTATTATATTACAAAACTTTAATACAACAATCTTGGGCTCCCATACCAGGGATAATGGCCCTTACATACAGCCCTAATACAAGGACACAACTAGGGCTTGGTGTCAACAACTGTGACCACCAATATACCCCGAACAAAGTACACTTGACCTACTCGCTAATGTAGCGCTCCACAACCTTTTCAGTCCACGTACCTTAAACACATCTGGCAGGTACTTTGCATCCCCATCTGCCAATTACTGCAACTGTATTTCCAGTTATCCAACCTGCCACTATCAAGGATCATTGCTCCTTTAGTGTACTGAACTTTGGCCCACTGATCTACCCACTAGCAGACCTCTTGCTCCATTAAGAAGTTTGCTCATTGCGTCCTTTGGAACTGCCCTCTTATCAGTGATTTGCCACACAAAATCCTTGAACTAGGGCTCCATCAAATCTGCATCCTAACAATCCATTAGTTCCTTTCATGAACATTGTACTTGAGGTCTTCCAGGCTACCCACCTGTCAACATCCTGGCTTCTCTAGATTGTTGCTCCTAGGGCACACTAGATCTACCCTCTCACTATAACATATTAGTCCTCTTCACTCTTTTTAAGGCCTCCAAATTTGCCCACTAATAGTCCTCTTTATTCCTTCAAAGAATACAGATCTAGGGCTCCCAAACATTGTTGCTCATGACCTATGAACAAACCTCCAAAACCCTTCTTTCCACACAGTCCATCAACCCTCTTCTCTGTTCCATCTCCTCTGCTTTAATTCACCCTTTAACATATTTTGGCCTCACTAAGGATCAGCACATACACAAGACCTGTGTACACACCAACAACCCTAATCTCAGTGATACACCAACAAACTAACCTCCTTTTTAGGGTCTCGGCCCTTCCCTTAAGATTAGAACTAAAGCTCCACAAACTCAGACTTCCTGAACAGAGATACATGGGTTGTGGCATCACTGGAATAGCACTCACTAGGGCATACAAAATTATATCTTGAATCTTAGGACAGACCTCCATCACTTAGCATTGAATCAACATGAGAGGCAAGTCAAACATACCTTTTCTAAGACGTTTGTTGCATTGTCTTAAGGACACTTTTTGTGCATTGTCCCTAAGGTTTTCAGCCTCTTTTAGGGCACCTGTTCTAGCTATAGGTGTGCCTTAAACTCGGTCTCAAATACACTTGTTTCCCTGTGCAAGACCTCTCTCACGAACCCTTCCATCTTTGTGTCAATGCCTTAACTTGCACGGCCACACATTTGCAACAACGCAGGATTCTCTGCATTCCAAGACAGATCTTAGGGCCTCTCCCAATCACCTATTGCAGGGTCTCGGCCCTGTTCTAAGGATCACCATACCTGCTGCCAGAACTGTGAGGGTTTCACACCATCTTATGCACAAAACTTCACTTCCAAACTTGGCCTACAAATCTCCTAACTCAGCCAAACCAAATCTTAGAAGAAAGACTCCATCCTTGGCCTCCTTCACCTTCCAACTAGCTCCTCTAGGTCTACGGCAGCTCAGACTTAGCCTCCTCCTCTTGATCGAATACACTTGACGTGCCTACAAGTGATCTAACTCTTGCCTTCTTATAGTTTCTTATGAGGAAACATCTAACCTTCAAGGTAGCACCACTTCAAGCCTAGCAGACTTAACCTTCTTTGGTAAAATCCCAACTAACATAAGGTAAGAGGTTTCTTCTACTTGATTTTGCCACCACATTGTTGCCTTAGGTCCTTCTTGGTCCTTTAAAGGTGCTCCACTTGCAACAATGAATAAACAAAGAATTTTTTACTTGGTTTTGTTGATTTGGGGTAGCATCGGATGTGCTCTAGCCATGAAAATTGGTGGAGAGGCTAAAGCACATGAGATCTCCAAGACCTAGAAATGGTCTAGGCAGATTCTAACCGGTTTGAAAGATATTAAAATAATTAATATTTTTGATGGAGTTCCTAAGTCTAAACTTAGGAAAAATAAAATATTAATGGGTATTAATATAAAATTGGGTTAGAAGGTTCTAAAAGTCATGGATCATGCCAAATCTAATCTTAGTCGTTGATTAGAGATTTAATCTCGACCGTTGAAGGACCAATAGGAAAAGTATAAGAGGAGGCTTGAGGGTCAGTTAGAGAATACACTGAGGGAGACCAGTCAGTTGGATTTCTGGAGCGGGGTTAGCTGAGAAATTCGAACTAGTGGTCTGGAGACCAGCAGGAGGCAGCAAGTATGAAACAGAGAGTTGGGAACAGCACCAGGGGAACAGCACAGAGGTTGGAGAGGTAGACGTAGAGGCTGCAGACTGCGCAGTCATTGGAGGGCCTGTGTGGGTGACGCAGAGAGGCCCAGTGCTGACACAGAGGGTCTGGGAGCTACGCAGAGGTCAGCTAGGCTGACGCTGAGACCGGGGGAAATGCTGCAAAATTTTCTCTCTGTTGGGTCAGCCAGTTTGGCACCAGTTGTACTAAAGTTGCTTAATAATAAAATCCTCCCTTGCTGCACCAGTTTTCCCACATTGGGTTTTTCTGGGGACTGATTGTCCAAATTATTTGTGTCGATGTGCTAATTCTTGTGCATGTGTTTGCTTCTGTATTATGATGTGATATCTACAACAGAATTTATTTTAATGTTTACTGAAGGATTTTCATAAATAACTTATCAAGAAATAAGTAAGTAAAATAAATCAGTTGTTGCAGTGATAATTTTCACCGGTTTCGTGCCCACGCCTTTGGGTGCAAAACCCCCAACTTGGGTACTTCGCCCACAAATTCTTTTTATCATCAAACTCACACACACCCAACACCTAAGGTTGTGGAGTACCTCCCAAGCTACACAAATCAACACTTGCTTCAAGGAGGGCATTGGAGACTTGACACATTCTTTCGCTATTCCAAAAAGGGAACCCAACCTTAATGAACTCTCATGCTTAGATATTTGTCCATGTGACATGGCTTTTGTCCCCGGCAATGGCACTAAACTGTAACCTCCCAATCCATTCAAAACTCCACATATACGATGCTATAAATTAACCCAAAATCACAAGTGGAACCTCATGCAAAAGAAGGTGCAGCACAAGTTATTGTGTTAAAATTGGCAACTAGGGCCAAACTCCATGTGGGTCATCTTATTAATGCACACTGATATTTTTCTTGGATCCCTCTCATCGAGAGGTGTAGGATTGATCTAAAGATCATCCGATTCCGATAAGTATTCATGGAGATATGAATTTTTTTGTGTTATGGGACAATTCGTCAAGGTCGGCCAGCAACCAAATATACCCCACTTGTGCTCAACGTTTTACTATAAAGGGAGGAGGTCTTCAAGTCATTTATACACACACTCTTCTTGTGATCTCTTCCTCTCCACATGTCTTTGGGTTTTGGTGGGAGGAGAGATACTAAGAGTATATGCAGGCCTAAGTCTTATGATGCCCTAGCCGCAGTAAGGAGAATGCCCTAGCAGCAGTCTAGTCGCAGTTAAAGGAGGAACATCTAGACGCAGTCAAAAGAGAAGGCTCTACGCAGATCTAAGGAGCAACTAGAGGAGGCTTCTAGCCACACCATTTAAGGGTGCCCTAGGCCGCAGTCAATGAGGGTTTTATGCAGCAAGAGGAGGCACTTATACGCAGTAAAGGGAAGACCTTAATCCGCAGTTGAAGGTGACACTTACTCACAGAAAGGAGGTCTCTTAGCCACAGTTGGAGAGTCCCTAATCAACAGCAAATGAAGGCCTAGAACCGTTGCCACAAGAGGCTTCTATCTGGCCCTAAACCACAGTTAGGAAAGGTCCTAATCTGCTGTCCAAGAAGCACTTATATGCTGTCCAGGAGGAGCATTAATATGCTGTGAAAGAAGTCCTCAAACCATAGTTAGAAGAGCCCTTATCACAGCATTAAAAGGAACCCTCAGATGCAGCAAGGATAGAGATATCTAGCCGCAGAAAAAGGAGGTATCTAACTGCAATTTGATGCATGATCTATCAGCTGTCCAATGGAGCTTCAATACGCTGCAAAAGAGGTCAACTAAGGAAGCCCCAGCACATCAAGAAGAAGCATGATCAGATTGCTGTAGGTGACAGCTCATTGCTGTAGATGACAGTAATGTGATAGAGGCTGTTCCAGGTATGAGACTGTTTGTAGAAGTGAAAGCCACAGTCATAAGAGGAAACTGTGTGATGATGAAGTCTGCCCACAGACTTAGATCAGACCTAGTAGGACTGGTTTCATATGCAGATTGGGTACTGATATACTGATGCATTTACAACTGTTTTGAGGTCTTGTACTTCTGTGTTGCTATGTGCTAGGCCACAGGCCATAGCACCATAACAAAGGTTTCTTTGGGGCTGCTCTCTCTTAAGGCTGTTTTGAAGATCATATAGGAAGTGTTGGACAAACTCAAATATCCTCATCAAATCAGCGAGCTTATACATGGGTCAGCTGCAAGCATGAAGAATCATGGACAGCAGCAGCATGGTAAAGCATGGACAACAGCAAGTACAGTGCAGCGAGTACATTGGGACAGCAGTAAGCATGGTGCAGCAGTGGCACTATGTACAACAATGATAAACACTGGGACAGCAGCTGCATGAGGTCCCGGATTGTGAGGATGGGTGCAGCATGGTACAACACGGTGAGCTACAGCACATGGACGAGATGCAGCACAATGATAGGTGAAGGAGTCACCTTGGAGAATCAGTTGAAGCAGCATGTCTTGAACTGATCTCATATAGAGATGATCTATTCTCTTATCTAGAAAGTCAAAGTGTTGACTTCTTTTGTAAATGTACTCTCTCTCTCTCTCTCTGCTGAACTATTGAAGAACATAGAAGAAGAATTGATCAAGGGTTTCCCCACATGGGGGTTTGTCCTTGGCTAGCGCCACATCTTGTGTCCTCTTGTCTTGGCTTGTCTTCTGTGATTTATGTTTATGTTATATTTGCAGTTTACTTTAATGTTGATGTGATTGCTAATCTGGAAAAGATATTGAGTTAACTATGAAAATTGAAATAAATTGCTCTAAGCATAGAACATACCTAAAATTAACATGGTATCAGAGCTGAGGTGAAGACAATGCCCAAGCAAGAGTGAAAGAGCAATCACCGCAGACAGTTGGGAAAGGACAAAAGAATCAATAGATCCCTCATCCCTCTTCAAATTCACCGAGGGTGAAGTCGAAGCAGAGAATATTATCAAAATGGCGCAGCGGAAGTTTCTGATGGCCTACCTAAAGATCACTTCATTGGGAAGTCCGGATCTAAGGGTGGAAGGAAAAGCAAATGCCTTGGTTGCAATAAGTTCAACCATTATGCGAAGGAGTGTCTGAATGGCAGAGACACATCTCTTGATGAAGATAACAATCATTCTAGGGACATCTTCAATGATCAAAGGAATGACAAGTAATGCAAGTCATCAAGGAAATGGCCAACTCTTCAAAGAAAGCAAGGAACCCCACGTATGAAGAATCAAATGTTGTTTTCAATAAGATAAAGAAGCATTATCTTGTATTGGCCCTCTCCTTCAGATTCTTTGGGAATCCGGCTTATTGATTGTAGTGTTTCAAGGCACTTCATCGGATAGTAGGGCGCACTCTCTAATTTGGTAGAGATGGAAACAATCGTGGGATTATACTTGGAGCCGATGCCACCTATCCCGAAAATGGTATAGGGAATGTTACCCCTCAATTGAATGAGGGTAACTCGATTCATTTACAAGAATCTTTTTTATGTACCTGATTGCAAAAAGAACCTGGTGTCCATTTCGGCAATGGAAGTCAAAAGGTTTCAGGGTGGCATTCATCATTGGAAAGGTACGTGTTTGAAAATAGAATTTTCTAAGATGCTTTTACTCGTGGGTTTAGGGTTGGAAATTTGTATCAAGTTGCAGGATGGTCCATTGGGGATCATGTCAATTGACATATTGCATCTATAGCACCGGAGGTCTGCGAGTCAAATGGTGACAGGGATGCCTGAATCCAAAAAGAGCATGAAAGTACATGTTTGAGATGTACCGAACGAAAATCTTACAAGGGGACCATTCCCCTCATGTAGCAAGTCCACTGGTTTGGAACAACCTGAGGAGGTTTAAGATTCATGATCGGAAATCTCATGTGTGCAAGTGGAAGAAAGCCCTCTATAGCTTGAAGCAAAACACCCTGGGTGTAGTATGAGAGGATTGATAGCTGTCTGATGAAACTGAGATTCACTAGGAGTGAAACTGAACCAAACCATTACCCGAAGGTTATGGATGATAGACCTCTCATACCGAGTCCGACACCTTATGAGGACGACCTATTTCTGATAGGTGCAGACCTCTCATTTGCAGAAGTAAGAGGGAGTTGGATTCCGGATGTGGAATGATAAACTGCAAGCCTGTGACTACCTCGAGGATCTTAACTTTCAAAAGTTATATGGTAGTGATGTTGGACCAGATTTGGGAAATGCCTCTAAGTCTCATAAACTCATTCGCGTTGATGTTCTTGGTGAACTTCCGTCCGAACATATGTTTTGCAGTTAGCATGGTGAGCTCATATTTGGGTGAGCCTCACTGGATTGGTGCCAAGAATCTTCTGAGATATTTTCGGGGCACAATCTCTCATGCATTGCGATACACTGCCGGAAAATGAAACTGCATGATTATTCGAATGTTGACTGGGCAGGCAGTGTGGAGGATCACTAAAGTACTTCTCAGTGCTGGTTCTCTCTGGATTCTGCTTCGATATCATGGATGAGCAGGAAGCAGAAGTCGGTTGCCATAAGCATCACAGAGACCGAATACATAGCTACGAGTATGATCTCGTGTGAAGTTCCCTGGTTGTGGAAGCTCATCAGTGAGTTGTTTGTACACATGATGAATACCACTGTGATTCTTTGTGACAACCAGGGGGGATTCGATTATTGAGGAATCCCGTATTCGATGATTGCTTCAGCAGATAGACATCAGACACTGCCTTATCTGGGATATTGTAAGTCAATGAGCGAGGAGGCTCCATCGCATTGAGACTGATGTACAGGTCGTAGACATTTTGTCAAAGCCTCGAGAAAGGTCAAATCTGTGACTTTCCCAAACGACTTGGAGTCGTTGAGAGACCTTCTTATAAAGGTCCTGCATGTTGCATGCATTGAGCTCTGGGAGCTTTAGGGGGCCTGGGGTACTTACTGGAGCAACATATGACCACAAGGCGACTCACCCTCCCCTGGTCGTGCGCTATGTACAAGATGATAGGTTTAACCTTCCCCTGTGATACCCCGTGGCGACTGTGGAGCAGGATGATTAGTTCTCCTATGGGTCGGGATGATTAGTTCTCCCGTGGCAACTGTGGAACAAGATGACTAGTTCTCCTGTGGGCTGGGATGATTAGTTCTCCCGTGGCAACTGTGAAACAGGATGATTAGTTCTCCTGTGGACCGGGATAATTAGTTCTCCCGTGGCAACTGTGGAACAGGATGATTAGTTCTCTTGTGGGCCGGGATGATTAGTTCTCCTGTGGCAACTGTGAAACAGGATGATTAGTTCTCCTGTGGGCCAAGATGATTAGTTCTCCGTGGCATCCATTGAACAGAATGATTCGTTCTCCTGCAGACATGATGATTAATTCTCCTGTCGAGGCATCCTACCCATGCAGTCTGGGACTCATGGGAAGTACCTCTCATCTGATCAATGAGCAGGGAAATGAGGTTAGGGACCATAGTAGTACTATCGATGGACGCATCGTTGTATATACTGTACTCCCTATGCCAAGATGACCTCCATTGATCTAGGATCAATGAAACTAATATGGGATCAGTATGAGTGGTTTGAAACACTCTCTTGTGATATTGATCTGGTATCAATAAAACTGGCTTCGGGTCAGTAGAGAATGGTATGAGACATTCTCAATCAATTCTTCTTCTTCATGGTTCAGCAGAGCAGAGTAGTGCAAGGCACTGATGGCAGAGATAGTACAATCGGACATATGGATCAGCGGATGGAGTTCTCCTTAGTTGAGAGGGAGTGTTAAAATTGGCAACTAAGGCCAAACTCCATGTGGGTCATCTTATTAATGGAAGCTGATATTTTTCTTGGATCCCTCTCATCGAGAGGTGTAGGATTGATCTAAAGACATCCGATTCCGATAAGTATTCATGGAGATATGAATTTATTTGTGTTATGGGACAATTCATCAAGGTTGGCTAGCAACCAAATATACCCCACTTGTGCTCAACATTTTACTATAAAAGGAGGAGGTCTTCAAGTCATTTATACAAACAGTCTTCTTGTGATCTCTTCCTCTCCACATTTCTTTGGATTTTGGTGGGAGGAGAGATACTAAGAGTATACGCTGGCCTAAGTCTTATGATGCCCTAGCCGCAGTAAGGAGGATGCCCTAGCAGCAATCTAGTCGCAGTTAAAGGAGGAACATCTAGAGGCAGTCAAAAGAGAAGGCTCTACACAGATCTAAGGAGCAACTAGAGGAGGCTTCTAGCCACACCATTTAAGGGTGCCCTAGGCCGCAATCAATGAGGGTTTTTATGCAGCAAGAGGAGGCACTTACACGCAGTAAAGGGAAGACTTTAATCCACAGTTGAAGGTGACACTTACTCACAGAAAAGAGGTCTCTTAGCCGCAGTTGGAGAGGCCCTAATCAACAGCGAATGAAGGCCTGAAACCGCTGCCACAAGAGGCTTCTATCTGGCCATAAACCGCAGTTAGGAAAGGTCCTAATCTGCTGTCCACGAAGCACTTATATGCTGTCCAGGAGGAGCATTAATATGTTGTGAAAGAAGCCCTCAAACCATAGTTAGAAGAGCCCTTATCACAGCATTAAAGGAACCCTCAGACACAGCAAGGATAGAGATATCTAGCTGCAGAAAAAGGAGGTATCTACCGGCAGTTTGATGTATGATCTATCAGCTGTCCAAAGGAGTTTCAATACACTGCAAAAGAGGTCAACTAAGGAAGCCCCAGCACATCAAGAAGAAGCATGATCACATTGTTGTAGGTGACAGCTCATTGCTGTAGATGACAGTAATGTGATAGATGTTGTTCCAGGTATGAGACTGTTTGTAGAAGTGAAAACCACAGGCATAAGAGGAAACTGTGTGATGATGAAGTCTGCCAGCAGACTTAGATCAGACCTAGTAGGACTGGTTTCATATGCAGATTGGGCATTGATATACTGATGCATTTATAACTGTTTTGAGGTCTTGTACTTCTGTGTTGCTATGTGCTAGGCCACACGCCATAGCACCATAGCAAAGGTTTCTTTGGGGCTGCTCTCTCTTAAGTCTGTTTTGAAAATCATATAGGAAGCGTTGGACAACCTCAGATATCCTCATCAAATCAGCAAGCTTATACATGGGTCAGCTGCAAGCATGAAGAATCATGGACAGCAGCAGCATGGTAAAGCATGGACAGCAGCAAATACAGTTCAGCAAGTACATTGGGACAGCAGTAAGCTTGGTGCAGCGGTGGCACTATGTACAGCAATGATAAACACTGGGACAGCAGCTGCATGAGGTCCTGGATTGTGATGATGGGTGCAGCATGGTACAACACGGTGAGCTATAGCGCATGGACGAGATGCAGCGCAATGATAGGTGAAGGAGTCACCTTGGAGAATCAGTTGAAGCAGCATGTCTTCAACTGATCTCATGTAGAGATGATCTATTCTCTTATCTAGAAAGTCAAATTGTTGACTCCTTTTGTAAATGTACTATCTCTCTCTCTCTGCTGAATTATTGAAGAACATAGAAGAAGAATTGATCAAGGGTTTCCCCACATTGGGGTTTGTCCCTGGCTAGCGCCACATCTTATGTCCTCTTGTCTTGGCTTGACTTCTGCGATTTATGTTTATGTTCTATCTGCAGTTTACTTTAACGCTGATGTGATTGCTAATCTGGAAAAGATATTGAGCTAACTGTGAAAATTGAAATAAATTGCTCTAAGCATAGAACATACCTAAAATTAACATATTGCAAGTCCCGGAGAAATAGTTCTTGTAATCTGGTCTACTTTGGTATCTAGCTAAAGATTTGGGCAACTTTTCCAAGTTGATATCAATGTCTACATATGCAGTGGATAGGCTGAATTTTTCAACCATCATTGACTCTCATCTGGCTGAAGAGTCAATAGTTGATCATGTGGTTGATGAGGTAACTTACTCAACATCGACCAAACCAATTACATGTCATGCAGTGAGCATTACCTTTTGATTGGTGACAACTTTAGAACCTTATTTTTGGAATACAAGGCACATGTCTTGTATACAAGAGGCATTGAGGAGTAAGATTGTTGATTGAGGGATCCTAGCATGTAGACATCCATTATCATCATTTCTAGTTCTTGATCAGTTGCATAGCTCAGAGGCAAACTACATACAGTGTCTACAACTTGCTTTGTCTAGAGAAGTTGGTTATGTCTTAGGACAAGCAAATGTATGTAACATGAACATTAAGGGTGAGTATTGGAGTATATACTATATAGTTAATTGTCATATTGAGTACTTAGTTTATAAAGTACATTTAGAATAAAGCTAACATATTATGACTCTAGTTTAGCCTTGGTATCTAATTAGTTGCAAATTATGGTCATGCGAAAAGTCGCCTCCAATGTAATTACATATATTGTACTTTTTCAAAATGAAGTTAATTATATATGTTTAGTTCTTCCTCTCATTTTATTTCTTTGCAATTTCTGCAATTTTTGTTTTCCAATGAGAGCTTCATAAGATCCCCCCTTGTTCCTTGGAAATCCAAATGCATGGCAATTCAACAGCCAACCACAATAGTAGCCAATAACCTAGCAAGGCTCAACGAGTAATCAAAATAGTAGTTGCTAACCCAAGGTTCAACCAAACAAGAACTAGGGACCTCACATCAAACTCTACCTTAAAAACAATCACTTTGAACCAATTCAATTACACACTAGGCTCTTGCAATTTGAAGGGCATGGGGTGAGGCTTTGATCCACTAATGTCTGAGATCATTTAATATAATCTCTCTAAGTGCAACCAGATGTTCAACCACTACTTCAAGGTGAGTGCATGGCTCTAGGAAAAGCCCTCATCAGAATTGAACCTTGCCCACTAGTGAAAGGTTCCTTATGCATCACCAATGGATGCAAACCTTTCAAGCAATTCTTCTTGTTATCTGCATTATCTAACACATCCAACAAGGACAAAAAACTATGTATAGCAAGATTGAGTGTATAAGTGAATTAACATTACCTCAATCTGCAGTCGCTTCATACATGTCTAGTGTTGATTTGTGTAGCTTGGGAGGTACTCCCACAACCCTAGGGCACTGGGTTTGGGAGAAAATGGACCACAAAGATTTTGTGGGAAAAATATCCATGCAGTGAGGTTTTGGACCCAAGAAGGGGTTTAAAATCTAAAAAGAACCCTAGATCTAAAGGGTTCTTAAGAGACTAAAGGAGAAGTTATTTAAAGAGGCCTAAGGGTTAATCCTAGAAATCAAGTGAGAGGTTAATCAATTGATCGTGAAGGCTAGAGAAAATGTAGCCCTAGGAGGGGTTGAGCTAGAAGGCCAAGTTGGGCTGCAAGTAAGGTCGAGTTTATCCATCCAAGAGCAATGTGATTAGTGGAGGATAAAGTATGTGGTGGCCACAGAGCAAAAGGTGCCTTGTCTGAGTGGGAGAGGAGTCATGTTGGCATCTCTTCTCAAGATCTGATCTTGGCCGAGTTTTGTAGATTTGTTCACCAAGATCTAAGGCAGATGTCTACACACAAGATCGTAGCAAAATCTTTGTGATCTGGCCAAAATATGTTAAGTTCAGGAGTAGAGGGGTGAGACCCCTGTAGTGGCTAGGTTGGAGGGTCGTAAGGTATGTTCTTGAGGGACGAAAGGAATGGCTAGCAGTTGGAGTAAGGCCGCAAGTCCTAAAGGTGTAGCGCGTGGATTTTCAACCTAGAAGTGAGGGTTTGCATGGGATAAGAAGGTATGTACAAGCAAAGTTTAGGGCAATTCTATGGAGCCCTAAAAGAAGGCCTAAACCTTCAGTTGGTATGTGCACAAGACCGTAAACCTTAAAGATGTTGGAGACATCATGATAAGGAGGGTTGACTTGATTCTCATATTAATTACTTGCAAGGAGATGGAGGATTGTGTCTAAGGGTTTTGGACAGAGATTTGAAGTCGTAGTCTAGGGTTGTTCAGTTACCCATAGTTCTGTCCTCAAGGACTATCCAAGGAATTGTGGTAGTACGCTTTAATTCCAACCTTGATTAAGAGAGGCCAAGACCTTGATGGGTGTGACAAGAAGGTGGTCTTGTCACTGTAGATACGACAACATGTCTCTGTCACTAGTGTTGTTATAGGACTCTAGAAAGGGCTAAAATAAGTGTCTCCAAGTGTGGATAGAATGTTGTGTAGGATAGATGTGATCGAGTGAAGAAAGTGTTGATAGAAAAGTTTGTTCCAATGGGTTTGAATGATAGTTATGATGGCGCCCTAGTTCACTAGTTTGATGTTGACAAATCAAAGATAAGAGCATTGTTTGGAGGGGCCCTAGATAAGAAAAAGGGAAGACTGTAAGTGGGCAGTTGTGGAAGCCCTAAGGATAGATATTTGGAGCAGCTAAATAGCAGTCAAGAGGGTTGATTAATGTGGTGCCCTAGATCAACAAATGCAAATGGCATTGCAGTGATAAGAGGGTAGGTTATCAAGCCCTAGGTGCACCGTGCTAGTATCTTTTAAGGAGGAAAGAGCAACTAGTGGGCAACTTGAAGACCTCAAGTACAATGTTCATGATGTTGAAATTTCTAACCCGTTAGAAATTCTTCCTGCATTATCTGGTTTATTTCACCTACTTGTTTATTCCTTAACAAGTTATTTAACCATATAAATATTGAAAATAAACACAAAAGCAGTCTCAACTCATCTACAGATCATCAACTGAAATAACAGACAAACACCAAGGGACACCGTTATTTTTGGACAATCGTCCCCGGAAAAACCCAACTTTGGAAAATCGGTGCAGCAGTTCTAAAGGTTTTATTATTACGCAGCTTTCTTGAGTACAACTAGGGTGCTAAACTGGCTCACCCAACAGAGATTTCCATCTGGCAGTAATACCTCTCTTCGGAAGCAGATATTCAGCAATTCTGCTCCATGAAAATCCCTCCAACGCTTCTCTGAGGCTTTGCATCAGCCCTGCTGGCCTTTACATAGCTCCAGAACCCCCTGCGTCAGCCCTCTGCTCCTCTACATCAGCTCTCTGGCCTTTTGTGTCACCCACGCAAGCCCTGCTAGCCTCTGCGCAGTCTCTCTAGCCATCTGCGTGGCTCCTGCTAGCTCTACGTAGCCTCCTCAATCACTATGCTAGCCCTCCGACACTATCTCTGTCTTCTCTGCCATGACTCACCTCAACCTACTTGAGGATATTGTTCCACCACCAATCCAGCCTACTGATGCAACTTCCTACATTCTAGGACCCCCATCATATATTCATGATGTAGAATTGCAATATGCAGAAGATAATGTAGATCCATTTGAGGATTTGTAGTTAGACCTACTACACATTATGATATTAATAGAGTGATCATGGATAAGATGCTCATTTTTGTACTTACTATTATCATTTATGATATTATCCTTTTTGTATGAGGGGATGCATCATTTCGATGTTTCAGTCTTCATAGTTATAATATATCTAATGGTTTCAGTTTTAAATGTTGTGATTTATAAATGGATTTGATTTTTGAAGTTTTTTTTTTTTTTTTTTTTTTTTTTTTTTTTTTTTTTTTTTTTTTTTTTTTTTTTTTTTTTTAAATGTTATTATATTTTTGTGTACTTGACGTATCCTTGCCATATCCGGATCTTGGATTTTCAAAAAACTAGCGAATCCGAATCCCGATACGTATCCGGATCTGAATCCTGGTAACTTAGCCCATAGTTTTGTCCTCAAGAACTGTCCACAGTACTGTGGTAGTATGCCTTGATTCCAAGCCTGATTAAGAGACGCCAAGACCTTGATGGGTGTGACAAGAAGGTGGTCTTTTCACTGTAGATAACGGCAGTATGTCTCTGTGATCAATATTGTTATAGGAGTCTAGAAAGGGCCGAAATAAGTGTCTCCAAGTGTGGACGTAATGTTGTGTAGGACAGATGTGATGGAGTGAAGAAAGCGCTGGTAGAAAATACTGTTCTAGTGGGTTTGAACAGCAGTTATGATGGTGCCCTAGTTCACTAGTTCGATGTTGACAAATCAGAGATAAGAAGGCTATTTGGAGGAGCCCTAGATCAGTCAAGGGAGGACTGTAAGTGGGTAGTTTTGGAAGCCCTAAGGACTGATATTTGGAGCAGCCAAATAGCAGTCAATAGAGTTGATTAATGTGGTGCCCTAGATCAGCGAATGCAAATGGCATTGCAGTGATAAGAGGGCAGGTTGTCAAGCCCTAGGTGCTGGTATCTTTGAAAGACGAAAGAGCAGCTAGTGGGCAGTTTGAAGACCTCAAGTACAGTGTTCATGAAAAGAGTCATGGACTATTAGGAGGCAGATTGTTGGAGCCCTAGTTCAGCTGATGAAAGGAGCCATATGGTTGAAACTTGATAAGACTCAAGAGGGCAGTTCCAACTTCCAGAAGAACCAATGAGAAAACTACTTAATGGAGCAAAAAGGCTGCTAGTGGGCAGATCAGTGAGCCAAAGTTCAGTGACACAAAAGGAGTTGTGATCATTAAGAGTGTCAGGTTGGACAGTTGAAGATGTAATTGAAGTGATCAGTAGATGGGGAGGCAAAGTACCCGCTAGATGTGTTCAAGGCTTGTGGACTAAAAGGGTTGAGCATGGCCACAGAAAGTAGGTCAAGTGTACTTTGTTCAAGGTAGATTGGTGGTCCTAGCAGTTGACACCAAGCCCTAGTTTTGTCCTTGTATCAGGGCTGTATGTAAGGGCCATGATCGTTGGTACAGGAGCACTAAGATTGTTGTAATAAAGTTTGTAATATAACAAAGTTGGGTTAAATATTGTGTCTTGTGTATTAGTTGATTCACTGTTGTGTTTATTCCGTTGTGTAAAGTAGAAGTGTTGTGGCATTTAAGTGTGTTTGTGTTCGAGATTTTAGACTCAAACCATATTCTTGAGTGTCGTGGAAAAATCAACATCTAGAGGTCATGACATGGAAACAAAACAGTAATGTGCATACTCACATACAAGAATAGAAAATCCCAGAGATCAAGTATGCAAGGAGAGAGAAGATATTGTTGTAATGTATACATATGTTACACTCTTCTTTGTTCTTATCTATTTATAAAGGTACAAAAATGTTTCTCATATGTTTGAAATTGTGACATCTATATTTTGGTGCCCATATCAATTATATACAATTAAATAGGAAAAACAAGTGTAAATTTAATCAATGTCAAACTTTAAAACTTAGAGACTAAGTCTCAACGCATCCATTCTAGCAATGCCAACACAGATCATAAATGATAATAGTAAGTACACGTAAAGATTAGACACGCTTCCATGAAAATGGAAGGTGAAGCATATAATTGGTATATGTGGTGGTAAAAGATGACAATCGCCATCAGTTGGAGAAAATTTAAGGATGCATTCTTTAAAAGATTCCAAGGTGTAAAAGAAAAAGAGTTCTTTTCAACACTCATCAGATTGTAACAAAAAGAAAATGTGGATGAGTACACTCGAGAATGGGAGACCTTAGCAACATGAGTACCTGGGTTATCAGAATCTCGTCTAATTCAATCATACATCTCCAGACTTAAAACTCATCTACGAGTAGAACTTGAGCTTCATGACATTAAGTCAATAGAAGTAGCAAGACAAAAAGCAAAAGCTGCTAAAAAGAAATTTGAACAAATATTGTGGTCAAAACTGGAAAAAGTATATTCGAGACAAAGAATGCCCCAGTGTGTGAATACGAATAATACAAGATATGTTCCACCACATCTCCTGTGAATACAGATAATAAATGATATGTTCCACCTCATCTTCGTGAAGGAGAAAAATCTAACGTGGAAATGCAAAGGATAAAAGAAGGCGAATGCAAACACAGCGGCGAGAAGTGGGACCCTAAACATAGGTGTGCTAAAGGAAAAGAATCAAAGAACTTTTATAACTATGAAGCAACTAATGATTCAAACAGTGATGAATCAAACATAGAAGGAATAGAAGATGCCCCAAAATTCTCTCCAGAATTAGATGACGAAAGTATTCTGCAAGTGTCACTATCAGCTATGACAAGTATATCACAACCCCAGACTCTAAAATTGAAAGGACATATAAAGAAGAACAACGTAGTGGTTCTCATCGATTCGGTTAGCACCCACAATTTTTTAGATGCAACCATGGCAAAGAGACTAAACATTTTCTCATTCCCCTTGCCCAATATGAAGGTGATGGTGGCCGACGGTAAGAAGATTGAAAAGGTAGGGAAATGCCATAAGGTCAAATTACAGATTCAAGACTTTAATTTAGAATCCTCGTTCTTCACTGTACTATTAGGAGGAGTAGATGTGGTCTTAGGTATCCAATGGCTACAAACCTTAGGCACATACTCTGCCAACCACCAAGAGCAGTTCATAAGCTTTATCTCGGAAGGGCATAGGTACAAGTTATACGGATTCCAAGCACTAGAAAATCAAATTGTGTCATCATCCCAGATGATGAAGATGATTCAAAAAGGAGCACTAGCTTATGTAGTACAATGTCACCAATTAGAAATGTTATCTGCAAACATGATCAGCGAAGAGTCACCAGAAGTACAAGAGTTAATTTAGAAGCATGAAAAGGTATTCCAAGACCTGCCCATGAAAATGCCTCCTAACAGGGAAATCGAGCATACAATAGAAGTCAAAGCAGAATCAGACCCAGTCAACATCAAGCCATATCGATATCCACATTACCAAAAGACCGAAATTTAGAAATTAATCCAAGACCTTTTATATTGTGGGATCATCTCGAAAAGTAAGAGTCTGTATGCTACTCCAACTTGGAAGGAGCACTTACAACATCTGGATAAAGTTCTTACACTACTGAAAGATCATCAATTTTACGCAAAAAAATCCAAATGCACTATTGAAAAGGAAGAAGTAAAATACCTCGGACACCTTATATCAAATGCGTTGTTGAAAAGGAAGAAGTAAAATACCTCGGACACATTATATCCCAAGAAGGCGAAAAAGCGGACCCTAATAAAATCAAAGCTATAAAGGAATGGACCAAACCAGTTAATATATCCGAGCTAAGAGGGTTCTTAGGATTGACTGGATATTACCAAAGATTTATTAAAAACTATGCACATATAACTACACCTCTAAACAACCTTTTAAAGAAGAATTCATTTCAATGGAATCAAGAAGCAGGAAGGTGTTTTGAAGAATTGAAGGAAGTTATGTCTAACGCCCCGGTATTGGCAACTCCAGATTTCTCTAAACCATTTATCATTGAGTGTGATGCTTCCGGGTTCGATATAGGTGCAGTGTTAATGCAAGAGGGGCATCCAATAGCTTTTGAAAGCATGAAGCTCAATAAAAGAGAATGTCTTAAGTCCACATGCAACAAGGAAATGCTTGCCATTATGCACGCACTGGCTAAGTGGAGACAATATCTTTTGGGAAGTAAGTTTTCCATTCAAATAGACCATAACAGTCTCTAGCACCTCCTTCAACAAAAAACACTTTCCAAAGAACAACAAAAACGGATTGAAAAAATTGTCGCCTTTGACAAGGAGATACTACATATAAGGGGAAAAGACAATGTAGTAGCAGATGCCCTGTCTAGGAAGGACGAAGAACCAACATTACTTGCAGTCTCAGTTATTGTTCCTAAATGGCTTAATGAGATTTGAAGTGAGTATGCTAAGGATATAGAACTAACTGTGATAATCAATAACCTTCCAAACAACTCAAAATTTGAATGGAAGAACAACATTTTATGGTACAAAGGAAGGATCTATTTGAATTCAAACTCCAAGTTTGAATCCAAGGAGTCACACAATTCACTGTTAGCCAGACATGTAAGATTCCTTAAAACTTACTACAATGCACGTCAATCATTCTTTTGGAAGGGGATGAGTCGCGATATTCAGAAATATGTGTTGATTTGTGATAGCATCGGATGTGCTCTAGCCATGAAAATTGGTGGAGAAGCTAAAGCACATGAGATCTCCAAGACCCAGAAATTGTTTGGAGAAATTCCACCTAGTTAGAGAGATATTAAAATAATTAATATTTTTAATGGAGTTCCTAAGTCTAAACTTAGGAAAATTAAAATATTAATGGGTATTAATATAAAACTAGGTGAAAATATTCTAAATGACATGGATCAAGCCAAATCTAATCTTAGTCGTTGATTAGGGACTTAACCTCGGCTGTTGAAGATTCAACAAGAAAAGAATAAGAGGAGGCTTGAGGGTCAGTTGGAGACACACCAAGATTGATCAGTCAGTTCGATTTTCTAGAGCGGGGTTTGCTGAGAAAATTCAAACAAGTGATCTGAATTGCAGCGAGGGGCAGTGAGTACATAGCAGAGAGGAAGAGAGTGCCTGAGGGCCAACGCATTGATTAAGGAGGCTACGCAGAGGCAGCTAGAGACTGCGCAGAGGCTAAGGGGCCTACGTGGGTGATGTAGAAGGCTAGAGAGCTGACACAGAGAGGCAGAAGGTTGACGTAGAGGGTTCCAAAGCTACACAGAGGCCAGCAGGGCTGACACAAAGCCTTGGAGAAGCGCTGGAAGGTTTTTCGTGGGGCAGACTAGTGTTAAGAAGCTAAATATTTGCTTCCGAGAAAAGGTATTATTGCCTTGTAGAAATCTCTGTTGGGTGAGCCAGTTTGGCACCTTAGTTTTACTCAAGAAAGTTCCTTAATAATAAAACCCACAGAACTGCTGCACCAGTTTTCTCGCAATGGGTTTTTCTAAGGACGATTGTCCAAAAATTACAGTGTCGCTTGTGTGTTTGTCTATTATTTCAGTTGATGATCTGTATATGAGTTGAGACTGCATTTGTGTTTATTTTCAGTATTTATATGGTTAAATAACTTGTTAAGGAATAAACAAGTAGGTGAAGTAAACCAAATAATGCAGTAGGAATTTTTGACGTGTCAGGCTTAGAAATTTCAACATAGTATCAGAGCATTGTAGATCACAGGAGGGTTGAAGGCACCAACTTAATCAAAAGTATTTGCAGCAATAGCAGTTGTCCCGAGAGACAAAGTTGCTCCTAAGCAGAAAGCAGTAGAGAAGGAGTGATGCAGAGGGCTTGCATCATCATTTCGAGCCATAGAAACAGCCAGCACAGAGGCAAAGAGAGGCAGAAGATGCTCACGAAGAGCCACGTCATCCTACTCAGTCAGGTAGGCTTGACGCAATTGGCCAAAGGAGTGATTCAGCCATTGTCGGGATTGCACATAGCTGGAAGGCTCAGTTCCTTCAGTTGTTGGGGCATAGGCAACTGTGGGCAGAGTGTGGATTAGGAAGTTGGTGGGGTATTGTTGCTGTCGAAGCAGAACAGTGCCTAACGAGACAAACCAAGGGAGAGGGAGTCGTTGCCTTGACGGATTTTTAGCCAAGAAATCCAGATCCGAGTCGCAGTTGCAAAGAGGATCAGAGAGGAGCGAAACGACAATTGGCGTGAAGATTTCCAGCAGGGAAATCGAGACTCAGAGAGGAGTCTTCCAGGAGGGAAGTCGAGACTCAGAGGTAGTCTAAGAGAGAACTTCCAGGAGGGAAGTCGAGACTCAGAGGGAGTCCAGAAGAGGAGCGGAGATGGCAATGAATGGACTGAGGGATCAGGACAGGTTGGACAGGGCCTCCAACTTTGTCATCTAGAAGGCCAGGATCCTGTCTGTTCTAGATAGACATCGCATCAAGGGCTTTGCCTTGAGAACCGTGGCTATCCCAATCGACCCAACAGATAATGAGAAGTATGAAAATGCAATGGCGAAAGCAAAGTGCATAATCCTTGATGGGGTCAAGGACCATGTAGTGCCAAATATTGTCGAGAAGAACACGGCAAAGGAGATGTGGGATACTTTGACGACCTTGTATCAGGGCACTTCTGTGCAGCAGAAGCTGCTATTAGAGAATTAGATGCGGTCGTATCAAATGCAGAAGGGGGAGCAGATAGATTTATACCTCAGCAGATTGCAAGACATTCGGGACCAACTTACTTCCATAGGGGCCACGCCAAATCAGGAGTTCATAGTGAGGACCGCCCTGAATGCAGTCTCTGAGGATTAGGAGGCATCTGTCCAAAGTATTTTGGGCAGAGCTAATCTTCCAAGATGGGAAGAGATGTGGGCAGCTCTTTGCCAAGAAGAGATCAGACGGTTGACTAAGGCAGGGAGTAGCAACAAAGGAGCTCGAATCAAGAAAGAGGAGGAAGAGGATGCAGCTCTAGCATCTGCAGGACAGCAGGGGAAGAGGAAGAAGAAGGACATCTCCAAGGTGAAGTGCTTCCATTATGGGGAGCTAGGCCATTATGCAACCCAATGTCCCAGGAAGAAGAATAAGGGAGAGGCTTCTGACTCCAAGGCAGCTCCAGCTAAGGCGGAGAAAGAAGTCGAGACGGATGACGACTGTGCCATGAGTGCTCATGCACCTCTAGAGAAGAGGTGGGGTGACATCGAGTTGTAGTCAAGAGAACTATAGAAGATGAGGGGCATGATCCTTGAGGTACCCAAACTCTTGGATCATATCTGGCTACGGGAGCCTCGAATGACAATAGCAGGATGACGAATGTCAGTAGAAGCAAGATGTGAATGGAGCGACAAGGCAGGGCTAGAGTGCAGAGGTCTGTAACAGCGCAGTGGGGGTTGCGGCAGTGCGAGAGGCACAGAGATGGTTGCAATAGTGCAGAGAGGCACAGAGGAGGTTACAGCAGTGCGAGAGGCACAGAGGTGTCTGCAGAAGCGCAGAGGCTAGCAGGAGCACAAGATAGCAGTAGAGGTAGCTTCAGCATCAGGAGGTTTTCGGACTGACAAGGATGTCAGTAGTGGGGTAGATCAGTTACTTACTTCTTAGTAACTGAGTTGCAATGCAACAGTTAGCAGTGGTAGTGCTATAGGCAGCATGAAGCATCTGTTGAGAGGGAGCTGCAGTACAGATGTAGCATTGTCAGTGGCAGAGCCATAGGCAGCAGTGCAGTGGATGTTGGGCAGCAAGCCAAGCATCAGCACAAGTATCGGTGCTGGAGGATCAGTGTGATGTTTAGTGGTGGAGCATTACTAAAGCACGTGTTGATTTGTGGTAGCATCAGATGTGCTCTAGCCATGAAAATTGGTGGAGAGGCTAAAGCACATGAGATCTCCAGGACCACGAAATGGTTTGGGGAAATTCTACTCGGTTAGAGAGATATTAAAATAATTCATATTTTTAATGGAGTTCTTAAATCTAAACTTAGGAAAATTAAAATATTGATGGGTATTAATATAGAACTGGATGAGAATGTTCTAAATGACATGGATCAAGCCAAATCTAATCTTAGCCATTGATTAGGGACTTAATCTCAATCGTTGAAGACTCAACAGGAAAAGTATAAGAGGAGGCTTGAGGGTCAGTTGGAGACACACCAAGATTGATCAGTGAGTTCGATTTTCTGAAGCGGGGTTTGCAGAGAAAATTCGAACAAGTGATCTGAGTTGTAACGAGGGGTAGTGAGTACATAGCAGAGAGGAAGAGATAGTGCCAGAGGGCCAGCGCAGTGATTAAGGAGGTTACGTAGAGCCAACAAGAGCCACACAGAGGCAGCTAGAGACTGGGCAAAGGCTGAGGGGCCTACATGGGTGACGTAGACGGCCAGAGAGCTTACGCAGAGAGGCAAAAGGCTGACGCAGAGGGTTCTAGAGCTAAGCAGAGGCCAGTAGAGCTGACGTAGAGTGTTGGAGAAGCGTTGGAAGGTTTTTCGTGGGGCAAACTAGTGCTGAGAAGATGAATATCTGCTTCTGAGAAGAAGTATTACTACCATGTAGAAATCTCTGTTGGGTGAACCAGTTTGGCAACCCTTGTTGTACTCAAGAACGCTGCTTAATAATAAAACCCTCAAAACTATTCACCGGTTTTCCCGCATTGGGTTTTCCCGGGGACAATTGTCCAAAAATAACGGTGTCCCTTGTGTGTTTGTCTATTATTTCAGTTGATGATCTGTATATGAGTTGAGACTGCAGTTGTGTTTATTTTTAGTATTTATATGGTTAAATAACTTGTTAAGGAATAAACAAGTAGGTGAAGTAAACCAGATAATGCAGTAGGAATTTCTAGCGTGTCAGACTTAGAAATTTCAACAATATGTAGCGGAATGTGACATATGTCAAAGAAATAAAAGTGAAAATATTATGACACCTGGATTATTTCACCCCTTAAACATTCTGAATCATAAATGGAAAGAAATATCAAGGGAACTTTATTGAGGGATTACCTGTATCTGAAGGCAAGGATAAGATTTCCGTAGTAGTCGATGGACTCACCAAATACGCTCACTTTATTACAATGAAGAAATCAGACTCAGCTAAACAATCGCCAAGATATTCAACAAAAATATTTATAAATTACACGGTTTTCCGAAAGTCATTGTGAGTGATAAAGATACCAAATTTAAGGGTAATATTTGGAAAGAATTGTTCAACCATATAGGAACCTACCTAAATATGAGTTCCGCTTACCACCCTCAAACAGATGGACAAAATGGAGGTTGTCAATAAATGTTTGGAAGCCTACCTACGTTGTTACGCTACAGAAAAACAAAATAAGTGGGCTCAGTGGTTGCATCTCGCTAAATGGAGGTATAATTCTACTTATCATACGTTAGCAAAAATGACTCTATTCCAAGCTTTGTATGGGTACGAACCTCCAAAATGGAAGGATCTAGCTACCGTCCAGACAAATCTACTAGCTGTTAAAAACCAACTAGAAAAAACCCAAAAAATCGTCCAAACCCTAAAAGAAAATTTAAATAATGCAAGAAACCGTATGAAGCAACAAGTTGACCGAAACAAAACCGAAAGAGAATTTGAAGTTGGAGAATGGGTATTTGTCAAACTCCAACAATACAAACAGTTTTCCTTGAAACAAAAAGGAAAAAATAAATTGGCACTGAAGTTCTATGGACGATACTAGACAACAAAAAGATCAGCCAAGTTGCATATAGATTAAGCCTTCCGGATAAAAGTTGTGTTCACAACATCTTCCATGTATCCTGCCTTAAAAGGGCACTGGGCGACCATCAATCAACACAAACAACGCTTCCATCCTTAGATGATGAAGGAAGGGTTATTTTAGAACCAGAAGGTATCATATCCACCAGAGAAAAGAAGCTTTGATGTCGTGTAATCAAGGAATACTTGATCAAGTAGAAGGACTTACCAGAAGAAGAAGCTTCTTGGGACACTGAAGCATTTTGTCAACAACATCCGTCGTTACGTATGCTTTAAGGACAAAGCATTTTCTAGGAGGAAGGCAATGTTATATAAAAATTAGTCAAGTGAAGTAGCTATTAGGCAAAACGCATGATCAAAGATCATGCCCATTCACCAAGAAGCACCCAGGGCAGTATAAAGCCCGGGGCCTCCCACAAATTGTAATCATCTTCTATCTTTTAATAATAATAAATATGATTTTTCTGAGTATTTGAAAGCGTTTGTGCCCGCATCCCAATCACCTATAAAACCTTGCAAATGGTATTTCAGTTATTTCAAATTTTCCTTCGAGTAATATTGGCTTCAATTGCTAATCTAAACTTGAACTTACCGATATATACTCAGAGGACTTGGGTATTCAAATATGTTTCTTCTTGGAAGCTCGTACTTTCCTATCTGCTAATAAAAGTTTCAATGACATAAATTTTGAATGATCAGGAATTACTTATAGAACACTTTCCTTAACGATTAGGATAATCGAACTATATGCGTAGTACAGCCTTTTTTATACAAATAGAAGCCAAATGGGGAAAGAAAAGGGGGCACACCAGCACCGTCTACCAGTGACGTGTCTGGGAGTTTGGAAATCAAAACCAACATGTTTCAAAGTACAAAGTTGTCAAACAGACTTAATGACTCAAAATTGCCCTGTTTAAAGTACAAAGTTGCCAAGCAAACTTAATCACTCAAAATTGCCCTGTTTCAAAGAACAAAGTTGCCAAACAGACTTAACAGTCAAACCAATTCATTTAATTCCCAGTGACAGGAAAACTGGAAACATAAATTAAGGTGCTGTGGGAATCATGCCCAAATTTGGCTGAATATACAGCAAACTTGTTGCCAAACATACAAGCAAAATAACAAAACAAAAAAGAAATCAGTAAATAATATAAAATAATCAGATTTTCAACGTTTAAAGAGGACAAGTTTCCCATTATTCCAAGGATGAAGGAAGGGAATTGACTTACTCTGTATAAAAATATAAGACGCCAAGACCATTCACCAGTAAGTCGCTGGCCAGTAACCCGGCCATTAATAAGAAGAGAATTCCTCTGCAAACCAGCAGCCCTAGCGGACTAATTGTCTTCCAACAGGACCTCCAAAGCTCGTCATCATATACTTTCCCGCGTCTTTTCCGGTGCTCTTCTTCTACTGGATTCCGCAACCTCTCCCATTTAAACAACACAGCAAAGGCTACAACAATGGACACAAGGACTATAAATTCGCATACCAGAGATGGCCACTGGAGCCAATATTTCAAACGGGATGCCTTTCCCGTAGATCTTAACTCTGAAGGAATCATCCTGGATCACCCTGAATAGTTCAACGAATAAAGTCCTTGGATCAAACCCTGCAAAATTTTGTCCGTTTATCGACACCATAAAGCTTCAATTTGAAATGCATAACAGCAAAGCTTGATGAAGCATAAATTCATCAAAGACTGCAGGACATAGCCTTAAATCATACCGTATTTCAACTGATTTTTCACCTGGTAAGAAGGAAAGCCAAGGAAAATAGGCAGTCTCGGTGTATATTTTGAGGCACAGAGAGTGTGTACTTCCCTGAAGATTTTCTGAACCGGAATTCCTCGAAATTGCACAAATTTTCGTTAAGTTGTTTGTCAATTTTCCCTCACTATGATAAATTATAAATTGCTATTCGTAAATCATGGAATTGAGGATCGAAGAACCTGCAGTTAAGATGCCAGGAAGGAACACAGCCCCGAATGGGCGTCCGATCCGACGAGAACCACCAGAGAGAGTTTTCAATTATAACACTACCACCAGCACTGTCTATAATTTCAATTATATTATAATATAACGGTATCTTAAATGTAGATTTATTAAACAAAGATAACTTTATTTTAAATGTAAATTTATTAAACAAGAGTATAATTTAAATTTTCTGAATGTGATTTCTGTATTTTAAATGTAGTTGGTTCGAAACTGGTAGACAATGATTTTCTGATGCCAATAAAAGTATAATTTTTTTATTATTTAACTTATATTTTTTCTTATTTTTGTTAGATGTAATAAATAATGCATTAGACTTTTGGTGAAATCATATTAATCTATTTTTTACAGTATTATCTCTGTTCGAGATATTACGTTAGGTCTTTGTCAAATTATATTAATTTAGTTTTGACTTGAAATTTAGTATCTGACTCTCTCAGATACTAAATTTGCATTAAGTTTTTGATCCAATCGTATTAATTTGATTTTGACTTAAAACTGAATACAATATTTCTACAATTAAATTAAAATTTACTACGTTTTAAAAATAATTTAAATTAAAATTTATTGTTTTTTAAATAATTTAATTTATATATCTGTAATTTTATTGGATATTAAATTATACCTCTTATTGCTCCTTACTGAGAAATCCTTAGTAGCATTCAAGCATTTGATGTCAGACTGTAGTGTATTGGACATTATTTTAAGATATTAAACAATTTTACAACTACCGTCACTATATTAAGTAACTTAATTAAATTCCATGGCCAACTGTACGGTGACGTTTGTCGTCCGTCCTTGCAGTGTTTACATTTAACAAATAACTGAAATTTAAAACGATTATAAAAAGTTACAAAAGTGGACTATTGTAATATTTTAAGGAGTTGTCTATAATACGATTTTTTGGAGATTTCGATGACGGATTCCGGTCGAAGAAATTGAGGTTAAATCTTGATTTGTTGCACTTAAAATGGTTTTTTAACTGCATATTTGGATTCAGCACCCTGAAAAACCAGTGGGACGCTTTGATTGTCCAGAAATTAGCTATCAAACTTGCCATTCCAATAAATTGCTGCGGGATTTTCACTGGAAAAACCCACCGGAAAAACTTTCAAAAAGTCACATTATAGACAACTGCATATTTTAAAGCAATTCATTCCTTCCTCTTCATATGAGTCTTACATAGACGAATTATATTCTATTTTTTCTTTTTCTTTTTATAAAAGCAGTAAAATAACGGAGTTGTCTATAATGCGACTTTTTGGAGATTCCGGTAACAGAATCCGGCAGAAGAAATGAGGTTAAATCTTGATTTTTAGCAGTTAAAATGGTTTTTTAACTGCATATTTGGATTCAGCGCCCTGGAAAATCCCTGGGAGCCATTGATTGTGCAAAAACTAGCTATCAAACTTGGGATTCCAATGAATTCTTGCCGGATTTTGACCAGAAAAAACCGCCGGAAAAGCTTTCAAAAAGTCGCGTTATAGACTACTGCGTAAAATAACTAGATTTTAAAGATTTATTGCGTGTGAATATTTTAAAGCAATTCATTTCTCCCTCTTGATATGAGTCTTACATGGACATATTATATTCTATTTTTTCTTTTTCTTTTTTATAAAAGCAGTAAAACAACCAGAGTTTAAAGATTTATTGAGTGTGAATATTTTAAAGCAATTCATTTCTTCTTCTTCGTATGAGTCTTACATGGACATATTATATTCCATTTTTTCTTTTTCTTTTTATCAAAGCAGTAAAATAACCAGACTTTAAAGGTTTATTGCATGTGAAGATAAATTAGAATAATATATTTAAAATTTATATGATTCAATAAGATAAATTAATAATATACTTATTGCCATAAGTATATATGATGATTATATAATAATATTTAAATGTTATAAATAATATTAACAAAATAAATATAAATTATATATTATAAATAATATAAAATGTTAAATAATATTTGTTTACTATGTTTAATTATTTTATAACAATAATTTAATTTTAATTAAATTAGTAAGTAGTTAATTTATAAATTAGTAGTAGTAATTTTTAATTTCTATTTGTTTTTGTGTTTACAATTATTTTATTAAAAACTAAACAATTTTTACTAAAAATAGTAGATATTAATATAATTATTAATGAATGGAATAATAATAAATAAATTTATTATTATTATTATATTTATATTTATATGGAGTAAGTCTTTTTTATCTATTTTTGAGAATTTGACTATTTTTATATAAAGCAAGTTTTTTATCTATTTTAAAATAAGTTAAAAATTCAAAACCACAAAATTGTATGATCAAAGTTCTTATAATTAGATATTATTATAGTTTTTGATGACATTTTTATTAAATTTAGAAAAGGTGTTGAGTACGAAAGAGAGATTGGCTATGTACAATTCCTTATTCCATTTTCAAGTGTTATCAATAATTAAATTTAAAAAGAAAAAAATAACAAATAAAATATTTTTCTTCGAAAATATATATTTATAATAAATAAAAAAATATCTTTGGATTAACTTATTCCTTGAAAAGGTGTCATATACACTCCCAAATTAAGAAACTATGATATACATCTTACCAATATATTCGCTATGGACAATTTTAATGAGCATTTTGGTTGCTTGCTTTGATAATCCTTGATAACCCTGGCACTGTTATTTCAAATAACAACCATGACAATTGGCCAATTAAAAACTACATAAATTAAAATATGGATTCAATTCTGGGAGATATAAACAATCAATTTATTTTGAAAATAAATATTTTACTAATATTTACTTATTTATTTTTATTAATATTTTAGCTATATTTATCATCATATTATTATATAAGGTATACACATAATTTTAGCTATATTTAGACTATGTCGTATAGATTAGCTACTATGTAACACTTCTTTAATTTTATATTACATATTGACATTTTAGTTCTGAGTAATGTTGGGTTGCGAATTACAATGATAATGTTGTCTTATTCTATATGGTTAGAGCTTTATTGTATTTAATAAAAAATAATTCTTTCACAATATTTTTATATAAATTATTTATGTAAATTTTGATATTATAGATGGTATAAATATATGTATTTTAAATTAGCATTGATTCATTTTAATTTTGGATTTAGCAAGTATTGAAAGGGATTAAATTTCTCAAAATTCAAACTTTATTTTCAATGCAAAACTTGCACCTCAAGAAATTTGATTCATTTCATCACTTGGTAGATCTTTAATAAAAAGAGATTTAAACTCGTTTTAATAATGTTATTTATATTCCCACTCATTTTCAAAACCTTGTGGCCATGTGGCTATGAGCTCCCCCGTAATTCGATCTGGCTTCCCCATTGGTCGTCATAGGCCTAGCCCCTAGCTAGCACCTCTCTCCCTGCTCCTTACCCCTCCTGCTTTCAACCTTTCCACTTTCTGTCCCTTGCTACTCTCATGTGTTGTTCTTCTCCTCGACCTTTGGCCTGTTGGGCTTTGATCCGGCCGGGTGGTCAACCATGACCAATCTAGCCTCCCCTTCCTTGCTCAAACAAGAGATCGTGACCTTTAACTCAATGGTCACGAATGACCTGGAGTCTTAGAAGGCTTTGTCTTCCCATTTTGTGAAAAAGCTCGATGAGATCCCTAAGGTCGAGATCTCTTCTTTGCAAGCCATAACTCGTGCTCTTAAGTTGGCAGATCGAGGTCTTGTGGGTCAATTCATGGGTCTGTGGCCCTCCTCTAAAACTGTGTGTCAATGAGTTCTAAAAAATTAGAAGCCTCTAACCAATGGAGAAGACACTTAGTCCTTTTGTGCCAAGGGCTTCTTCACCTTCTTCTTTAAGAAAAGATCAAATCAGGACAAAATATTTTGAAGCGGTCTGAGTTTTATGGGTGCACAAGGGCTTTACCTAGATCGATGGAGCCCTGTTTTTACTTTGGATTGCAATGTTCCTTCCACAGTGCCAATTTGGGTTAAGCTACCTTTTCTTCCTCTTCATTGTTAGAATGGCGCAACCTTTAGGAAGATCAATAATGCCCTAGGGAAATATGTGATTGTATTGAGTCGCGTGATGGTCTTTTTCCCCGTGCTAGAATCTGTGTAGAAGTGGACTTGGAGAAGGGTTTGCCTGTTGCGATCAATTTAAGTGTGGATAGTTGTTTGCACATTCATGAGGTGCAATATGATCAGGTTCCCTTAAAATGCAATATTTGTTATGATTATGGCCACCTTGGAGGAAATTGTCCTAAGAGACCAAAAGAACCAAAAAACCGAGAAACGAATGATCAATGGAAACATGCAAATAGAAGGAAAGATCTTGAGAAGCAGCAGCCTCCCTCCTCTCAATAGCAGAAGAAATCTCCCTCAAGGGACCTTGGGCCATACTCCCCCAAGCTCAATACCGCAGAAATTGGGGAAAAATCCATGTAATAAAAGTTAATAAAGGCAAAATAATAACCATGGTTATGGGATACTTATTCCAAGCTTAATGTAAGGCAAGACATCCTAGTGTGGGTGTTCATTTGGTTTATTATGGCTAAGGAAATTGGCAAAGGCTTTGGAAAGGAAAAATGGCATTTTTGGCATTTTATTTATGAAAATAAAGGAAATTAGGAGAAAAGGAAGGTGAAAGGTCACAGGTTGCATGCAATGAGGAAAATGAAGGAAAATAATGGAAAATGAAGAAAATAGAGGCCACATCAATAAAAAGGATTTTGACGATCAGTTCATGGCTTTTGGTCAGTTCAATTTTGGAGCTCTCTCTCTATTCTCTCTCTCTCTCACTCTTGGACACTTAGAGTTTTCATGGAGCACTTCATCACTGAATCAAGAAAAGCAAAGAAGGCAAGAGGAAGCAAAGATCAAGCAAGGAAGAGCAGGGTCTAGCAGCTACAACTAGATTATTTGCAGGTATCGATTTGCATGTGTAATTTCCTTGCTAGATTTAGCATGCATGGTTATGCATGTGCTCTTCGTTCTCTTGTTGTCATGGGCATGGGTTTTGCCAGGTATGACAGTGTTTTTCAACCTAGCCTTGCCATTTCTGAATAGCCATGGTGTAGTGGGTTCTTTTGTATATGGTTGAGCTGGATTTTCGGATGGACTTGAAGCTGAGTGCGGTGGTCCCTGGATTGTTCACAAGGCCTAGGAATCCTAGGATGGGCTAAACGGTAAAGCCTGAATGTGAACACCTTGATTGAGCATAGGAATCCCTTGACTGGTGAATGGCGGGATACACAGTAAAGCTCAGTGGTGAGTACCCTTGATTGGCCCTAGGAATCCCAAGATGGATACAAAGTAAAGCCCAAAGGGTGGATACCTTGTAGGCCTAGGAATCCCTTGACTGGTAATGGCGGGATACACTGTAAAGCCGAGAGGTTGGGACGGACAAAGCCCTCACGATGTAGGTGGAGAGATCTAGTGGCATCCATGCAAGTTTTTGGCCTAGTGATCGAGTGAGGATTGCGGTAAAGCTTGGCATTGTATGTTTATTGCTTATGGCTTAGTGATCCGATGGGGATTGTGGTAAAGCCTGGTTCTATTGTAGAGGGTGAGGTGGTGTAGCCTCAAGAAGCCCTGGTTGATTTTGGTTATAATTCCCACATTCATGCTTGGAACATGGCACGAGAGTGATTGGCTAAAAGAAAGATTTGGTTCAACCAATCTATGGTTGGGTGGTACATGGAAGTCTCAAACCTGGTTGGGCAAATCATTCATTAATAAGAACTATTTCTCCTTGATATTTTATGAGCAAATGTATTGGTTCATATGAGGCATTTATGGTTGATGTATGCTTTTTATTCCTATTGGTTATATGCTAGTTATGACCATGTTTTATGGCAGTGGTGATGTTGTTGAGAATGCAACAAGATGATGGAGCTTAGTGGAAAGGAGTCGCCTTCACTAAGTGGGCCCGCAGGCAAATTATGGCGCAAAGTCTATTTTTAGACTATGTCTATTTTTAGACATATGGATCATGTCTATGAGTTGCAAGATGTTGTTTATGGATGATTGGTCAAGTTGGCAAAAATAGACGGACTTCTGTTTTTAGACAACAGTGATGACACTGTCAAGTCTAAATATAGAGTAGTCAAATATTATTAGCTCATAATAATATTTAGACTATAAACTTTATCTTATTCTCTTGGAGCACCTTAGTTGGAGCTACAAATGTGGCACATGCAGCTGACAGAAAGGAATCACATGGTTACCTATGGGTTGACTGAGCTATTGCTGCAAGACTTTAGTTAGAACTCAGCTGGTTGAGTTTAGTGGAGCTGGAGGTGGAGTTTATGGAGTTGTGTTCAGTTTGACTTGGTTGAACTGGTTGTATTTAGTCTAACTGGAAAATAGACTAAGTGATGAGTTGTGTGAATTGGTTATTAATTAATTCACTAATTATTAACTCATAATGCAACTGAAGAATACATCAATTAACTCAGTGCATGTACAGTTCAGTGGAGACAGGTGTTAGAGGTTGATATTGCTATCAGTTGTGACTATAGTTGTGCATGAGATCTTGCACAATCAGTGGGATTGAGTTATGCCAATGAGAATTGTGGCCAAGAACAAATGATTATAGCACGTGCTCACATGATTTCCAGTGTGAGTGATTTTCCAAGGTAAAAAGAACTTGGAACGATTTTGGTTATCAAATATTGTTCTTGCAGGATTGTGCAGTGGAGGCAGGCAAGCAGCGAAGGAGGAGATTTGGAGATCAAATCTGAGTTGTATTGTGTGTAATAGGTGGAGATAGTACTGAGTACTTGTGAGGAGTATTGTACTATGTTTGTTACATGTTCTCAATCATATAATATACAGATAGTTTGGGATTTTTAGCGAGATGCTTTCCCCGGGATACATACTGTGTTGATATATGTGTTTGATGCTTCTATGTGCGCATGTGTATGTTTCTGAATACTGCTAAATTGATGATCAACGTAGATGAGGTTATGTTTTATGCATGTATTCCGCAATAGTGTATAATCAGGATAATCTCGGTTGAATAAGTGTCAAATTATTCAAAATTTCTACATGGTATTAGAGCGGTTGATCATCTGATCTACTATTCAGGAAGTGTTTACATTCTATTTCTTCAGGCAGAGTCTGTAATCGGGCCAGGTAGCCTCTGGATTCATCCTTTTTTTGGAAGGTGAGATATCTGGTGAAT